>CATOGU010000064.1:0-82735 GCA_951799445.1 Pseudisothecium myosuroides | reverse complement strand
CGGCCCGTAGCAAAATGGTTAACAGGGGCATGGGGGGATCGACACCCGGAGAGACAGTAAAGCGGAAGACTTCGCAAGTATAACCGCGAAGGCTATACTTGCGAAGTCTTTGCTTAGTCTAGTGCTCTTTGTGATGATGCTTGGAATGGAAGATGACAGCGAATGGAGCGAGGATTAATGCCGAGTGGAAGGCGTGTCCTATGCTATGCGTGACACGATGCCAGCGCTTGCGCTTCAGCATACGCCGCGCCGTTGCTATGGCCTTTGCTGTAGCTACTCTATCGGCTGTCATGCGTTGCTCGACCATTGCTGTATTGAGCGCGTCCGCGTCCGCCGCGTTCAAGAGTTCGCCTGGAGATACTGGCGAAGGCGTGTCGCGCCAGCGCTTCCCTTGTGCGGCCCGTCGCCGTGCATCTCGTCCCAAGCTAAGCCTTCAATGAAGGACGCGAGAGGCAGACGCGACACCTTGCGGATAGTCGGCGAACCCCATTGACGATTAGAGCCGTGGTCGAAGTCGCGCCCCGTGAACTTGGCGTTCCCGTTGCGGTAGGTCCAGAAGTCGCCGCGCGTTGTGTGCATATGCTGATCCATAGGAACGGCCGCCAGCGCCTCTAGGCTGTAGCTGGCGCGGCTTCCGAAGCCCCAAGGCTGGACGATGCCTGTTAGCCTCCACTGGCCGCTAGGCGCATCCGTGCGCCCAGCTTGACGGCGAAAGAGTTCGCCAGCGTGCGGCCCTTCCGTGAGGCAATAGAGCGTTTCCGCGTGGCGTCCCGTGCGATGGATCGCGAGGATTGCTTGCGCCATGTTAGTGAGCCTCCACCGTGACGGCTTCAGCGGACGGCGCGGCGTCAAAAACGCCTTCGCGCTTCGCCAGTTCCTCAATCTGCGCCCATGCGATGCGATGGCAACCCGCGATAAAGTTCCCCTCCGCATCGATGCTGTCTAGGCGATAGTGTCCGACGCGGACTTGCGCGCCGTTGGACTTCCACGCCTTGCCGCTTTCGCGCACCAGCTTGACGAATTGGAACACGCGCACCGCGTGACGCCACGGAACGTCCGCACCTTGCGACGTTTCGAGCTTGTCGCCGTTGCGGCGGATGTTCGCCGTTCCCTCTAGCGTGGTGCGATAGGACCAGGGCAGGCGAGCGCCTTCCGCGCCAGCTTGCCACGCGGCGAACTCCGGCGCGTCCTCCGCTTGCTCCGCCGTCCGGCGCTCGCGCTCGCGCTCAGCCGCCGCGACACGCTGGCGCTCCGCTTCCTCGCGCTCCGCCGCGACGCGCGCCTTGACGGCTTCAGCGGCGGCCGGGAGATCGACGGGCGACCAGGGCAGGCCGAAGGCGGCCGAGTAGGCTTCCGCCGTCTCTAGGGCCGCTTGCGCCTCGCGCATATCCCATTCGCGCATATGCGGAGCACGGCGACGGCTGGCGCTGGCAAACTTCTCAGCGGCGGCCGTAAGAGCGGCCTTCACGTTGTCCGCGTGGTCCGCCTCGCCGTAGGGCGCGGCGTTCTGGACGTGGAACACCTGATAGCGGCCGGACGGAACGGCGCTGCGGATGATCCCCATATGCTTTGACGTGGAGATCGAATAGCCGCGCGTTGTGACCAGGACCACGCGGCGGCCGTTGGCGTCATTGATGAAAGAGGCGGCCGGAAAATGGTGGCCGTGCGAATAGATCGTGTTTCGCGAACCGCTCCACTCATGAATGAGATTGAAGGACGAAAGAGGGCGCTTGTTTTCATCGTCCAGCGCCCAGCGGTGCGCGGTCTGATCGTGTGAAGCCATGGTCTGAGTTCCCTTGCGCCTATCTCGGCGCTTGTAGACGGCGACGCGGGATCGCGCCGCCGCGTATGTAACCGGCTAGACCCTAATGGGTTCCTAAGCCGCGCGCCAGCCTTCGAACGTCGCGCGGATTGACGCGCCTTCAAGGTTCCACGATTTGCGCGCCCTGATCCAACGCTGCGCGACATCCCATGAGTTGAACACGAACCCGGCGGACGCGCCGTCGCGGAACGCAATCGATATGTCGGCGCTGTAGTCGTCGCGCATGGTCATTGACCAGCACGCCACGCCAACGCGGGCCGCGTAGCGCATGACGCCGCGCATGTTCCGCGACGTGGCCGCAACCTTGCCGCTCTTCCATATGACGACGTGATAAGCGCGCATCCGCGCCGCCGTGGAGATAGCGTCCGCCGGGTCGTCGCTGTAGCTGGCGACGGCTTCTAGGCGCTTCGCGCTCAGACCCTCGCCCTTGGGATAGGTGACGCGATATTCCCGCGTCTCGCGATCATACGTTCCGGCCATCCCGTGCGCCTTTATAGCGGCCAAGGCCGCTTTGATCGTCATCATGACTAGCGCGCCTCCGCTTCGAAGCTCGCGAGCGCCTGGACGCGAGGCGATGCCTTGCGAGCTTCCCGCCGCGCCGTCTGGCGCTCGCGCTTCGCCGCGTGATAGTCGGCGCTCCGCTCCGTGCGCGCCTTGAAGCCTTCGAAGGCGTGCGCGCTATCGAGCGCCGCCATGAGTTCCGAACGGTTGGACATTGTAGGTTCTCCGCTTGGGGCTATCTCGCCCGGTTGACAGTGTTAGACGTTCCCGCGCGCCAGTTCAACGGCCGTCGCTCGCGCCAGTTCCTCCGCATTGCGGAGCGGCAAGCCGCGCATGGTCGCCTTCCTCAAAGCCTTTCGCATGGCGTAATAATGCGAAGGCGGGACGCCATAGCCGCCGCGTCCGGCCGTTGTGACTTGCACGTCAAGCGCGCGCATCATGGTCTCATGGAAGTTGAGCGCCATTAGAAGCCGCCGAACATTTGGACGGCCACGCCGAGCGCGCCGAGAATGACGCCAGCGGCGACACACAGACGCCAGCCCCGCGCCGCGTTCCGACGCTCGCGCGCCTCCGCAAGTTCCGCCTGAAATTGCGCTTGTGCGGCCGTCTTATAGCCGCAGGCGAGGAGATTGGTTTTGCCGAACATATCGGGTTCCTCCGCAGCCTGTCTCGGCCGCACGGACGTTTTAGCCCTTCATCTCTTAACAGGCTACTAAGAAGTTAGGTTAATGGCCGTTAAGCATGAACATGGTTAATAGCGACCCTGCATAGCATTAACCTTAATAATTAGGGTTAACAGACATGCTTTAGCGGTTAACCTTAATAATTAGGGTTAATAGGTTAACCTTAATTTAAAGGGTTAATGCGTTAACCTTAATTGTTAACCTTAACGAGTAACCTTAACGCCATTAACCTTAATAATCAAGGTTAACGAGGCCGTCAGTGTAGTGGTTTTTATCCATATGTAGTGCGTTTCTGAACTTCTGTGAAGAACCTGTCGCCGAAAGTCGATCTGAACCCTCCGGCCAGCGGATTTCAGCGCAGGAGAGCCCTTTGAGGCGGCCAGGAACGCCATCTGGAGGGCCTATTTCTTATCCTTTTATCTAATTAACCAGTAGATAAGACAATTCAATAAGGTTTTCCATAAATCATCGTCATATGTTATTTGGATCATGGTTAATTTTGCCGCACAATATCCAGCCAATACCATCGTCATATCGTCATCACGATCATAATGGACATGCCCCGCTCAAGGTGAACCCCCCGTTCTTATCCGAAGAAGGTCCAATCGGACGATGAACCACTAGACGACCGGCCCGCGCCATGCGAAGCTCCGATCCTCACCAGGATCATGGATCAAAATGGGACACGACCGGCGGCTGAAGACCCCGCACTACCTGAGAGGCATCTACGTCCTGGCCGCCGCCATGCCGGAAGAACACCTGCGTCTAGCTCCGCAGCCGAGCTTCAGCGCCGATCTGGTGCATGATCTCTGGCGCACCACCAATGATCGCGAGCGCATCATCCGCGCGCTGTTCAAGGCACGGATGCTCGACTACGCCGACGCACCGAACCAAGAGATCGCCTACGGCTGGACACCGCTCGGCCGATCCCTGGCCGTCGCCACGCGCCAGCCCCGAGCGGACGGCAAGTCGATCATGCTCTATGACTGGCTCCAGGTGATGCCGATGGACATGCTGATCGCCTTCTGCAACTGCCCGAGTGAAACGGTCCCGGAGTGGGCTCCGCTGACGAATGAACTCAGGCTCACGCTCACACGAACACAGACAGGCAAGTTCAGCCTGCGCGATCTCGACGCTCCCACGCTTATCGACTTCTTCGAACAGAGCCCTTTGAGGACGCCCCCACCCTCTCAGCTAAACTACGCCGAGTTGACCAGGGCGGCCGACATCGCGGCCAGGGACCGCCTTCACGCGGCGCTCACCCGCATCCGCAACTACACCTTCGGGGTTGCTCCAGATCGTGTCGATCCAGCGGACTTCGATTGGGATGCAGACTACAATGAGATGATCCTGAGCATGGACTTCTGAGATGACCGCGAAAACCACATACCGCACCCGGTTCGCGTTTGCCGGAAGCACCGGATGGGAGCTTGTGAAGGTCAACACCCACACGAACCTTCTGGCGGCCAAGAGCGCGGCGACGCTCCTGGTGCTCATGCACCCTAAGATGTGGTCGCGGGTTGCCAGGATCGAGATTGCCGAAGATCACTCCACGCCGGGTCTGAGCCTGGACTATGCGTGGCATGTGGTCTCTAACGCCACACGCAAGGTCCCGCCCGAGCGGCTGACGAACTGGTCCTGGAGCGACGAGTGACCCTCTACATCGCGCGCCTCATGCACGGCTCTCGCGCTTTGACAGCCGAGAAGTTCGCCAAGGACACCTTCGAAGGTGCGCGGCTCTACGCGCAATACGACTTCATGCGGCGCAACATGCCAAATGGTCTCGCGCCGTCCGATCTCACGATCCACATGCTCCACAAGCCGGACCCCGCATACAATCAGTGGGCGGCGGTCGCCAAGCTGGAGGCCATCGCTGGTAAATGGGTATGGTCCTATCCACCAGTGAAGGATTGACGGCGCAGATTGACGCCTATAAAAGGACGACAGGTTCAACCGCTGGAGACCCCTCACCCATGGCCCTTCACCCCGCGATCAAGTCCGTGTCGTCCACCGGTCACAAGACCACCAGGATCAGCGACGATCCGCTTCTCGACGGCCTCGCCGATCCAGTCGCGTCAGAGCAACGCATCTGTTTCGGGATCAAGTGGTTCGCCTCCGAAGCGGAAGCCGATCAGTATGCCGTCTACGTCCGCTCCAGAAGTCTCACCTACATCGGCGGCATGTTCGACGGGATGCTGTGTGGCCGGGACAAGTCCTATGACAAGCGCACCGATGGCGTGGTCACAGCATACGCGGTCACGGACTAAAAGACCCCTCCCCCTCCATCCTGGCAACTTCAAAGAGGATCGCCGAAGCTCATGACTGAAAGGTCCGAATACCAGAAGCTCTCCGAACACCTGAGCGTGCTCGGCATCCAGCGTGAACAGTTCGCTGACGGACATCTCAGCGACAGCTTCGGCATGGCTGGCCTTACGGAGAAGCGCTGCTTTGAACTTCTCCTACGCGGCCAAGCGCAGATCATGGGCGCACTCGCCATCTTCGCGCGGGACTATGATCCTATGCTCGGCGTTCTCACCACCGGCGATCCTCCGCCGATAAACGAAGACCTGATCTTCAAGGATTACGTCTCCGATAACGTGGCCGCCACACATTCCACATGGACTGATCGTCTGGCGATGAACGAGATGAAGTTCCCCGAGCCTACGTCGGGCTACCAATGGCGGCTGTGGACCGGCGCGGGGCCGTCTGCTACACCCGGCGTCGTCGAGCGCCCCACCGGCTTATCCGAGGGCGACGGCGACCCCTGGCACGCCCCCACGGTGCGCGTGCGGCTGAGAGACGGCCGGGTCCACATGATCTCGCAAAAGGCCGCAGAATGGCGGCACCTTGGCAGGGGCCACGACATCATCGCATACGAAGAACCGATCCCAGGGGATTGACAGCACCCGGTCTTGACCGGCATCCTCACACCTTCACCAAGCTCACCTTCACAGGACATCGTTAATGCCCGATCAGCGGAGCATGTCGTCCAAGCGCTATCGCGAGCGCATCATCTCAGGCCGATCCGGCTTCTCCGAACTGCGGCCAACCACCGTAGTCCACAAGCCCGTGACGATGCGTCGTCAGCCTATCGCGCCCACCATCACCGAAGTCACAACGGAGACCCGCATCTGCGGCCGTCTGACGCTGAAGGATGGCAAGGTCTCCGGCGCGTGAACTGTCCCTACATCTCCCCTCATCACGAAGTGCTGGCGATGATCGGCTCGCTCACCGTCGCTGTCCTCCTGTTCGCGTTCATAGTGGCAACCGGCTACTGGATCGTAATCAGCGTCCGTCGAGTGTGGAAGTTCGCCACGCACGATATGCCGATCATGTGGGGCAACTGGCGGCGTAAGCGCAAGAACCCCGGATCGGAGTTCATGTGAGCATCACACGCTATCAGGTGCGGATCGTTCAAGACGATGATCGCGAAAGCCCTGTCGTCGAGTTCTCAGTTACCGTGTCCGGCGCAGACTTTGAAGCGGCCTTGAATGCAGCATCCGTAGTCCTGCGCGGTCATGTGATCGACAGCCGGAACGATCTGCGCTGCTATCTCGACGAGTGGACCGAACGCGAGCCTGAGTTCCACCCCGATATGATCGTCAGCGGCCAGGGGTGGTCCTCGCGTGCCATGGCGACACTCACCACGACGCAAGCTCAGAGCGGAGACCCTGTAGCATGGGACACCTGAGCCTACCGCCGGTCATCGATCTCGGCTGGGGCGTCGGCGCGTTCTTCGCGTCCTTGCTCCTGTGGAAGCTCGGCCGAGACATCCGCAACATCGTCAAGGCGAAGTTCTGGCCCGATCCTGATCCGCCGCAGACCTACCGTGAAGCGCTCGACGCAGAGGAACGTAAACGTGGTTGACTTCGCCAAGATGAATGCCGAGCGCAAGTTCAAGAACGGTCCCGAACTGTGGAACACGCTCCTGAGCGTCATCCGTGAGCGGATCACGCCCAACGCCGTCATCGCTGGTGGTGCGCCCCGCGACTACATCTTAGGCATCAAGCCGAAGGACATAGACGTGTTCGTCAACGTGGACCGCAAGCACCTGGAGGCTTGGTGCGACATGGTGCATGACGAGTTCGAACTTGGTCTCATGACACCGGCCGACATCGGCAACTACGCAACGGACATGGATTGGGATCAGGATGTCATGGCCGCCTTGGACGGGACTTGGTATCCTGATCCTGACTGCGGCCTTGTTCCCCTCCCCAGCCATCGTATCCAGATCATCGCGCATCCTCTCGGGGACTTTCTGACGCTCGACGAATACGCTGACGCAATCATGAAGCGTATGGACATCGGTCTCTGTCAGGCGGTGTGGAAGGGCGGCACGACCTGGGGCGACATTCAAACGTCCCCGGCCTTCATAGACGACAAGGCGAACAAGCGGATCACCATCATCCGCCAGCAATCTGAGGCAGGCATCTTCGCATCGGCCCGGCGCGTCCAACGGTTCATGACGCGCTTCCATGACGAAGGGCTCGACTTCGCCTGGAGAGATCAAGACCTGTCGTCCACCCCTGCGGAGAACAAGCTGTGAAGACGCAAACGATCAACGGCGCTGTCGTCGAGACGGACGGCTCTGTCGTGTGGGTGAACACCGGGATCAACCTGGGGCGCTATGGTCCGTTGGCCGTGGACGTGCATCACGCCGAAGAAGAACAGCTTGGCGAGGGCAAACACTGTATCGATTGCTTCAAGCGCACGGCTGATCCCGATGCGGATTGGAGCCGGTTCAAGGCGTCCATGCAGAAGGCGCACGGGATCGACATCCCTGACGACTTCAAGCCGAAGACCCTCTATGAGTATGCGGGCTTTCAGTATGAAGTGGTGCGCGGCCCGATCACAGGCGAGTTCGTGATGAAAGCCATTCCAGGCCAGCATCCGGCGGCATACAAGGCCAAGCACGGGATGGCGGCTCGCCAACAATATCTGGAGGAACGCAGTTGACGCAGAGCCCCGAAGATATGGTCGAGAACCTGATCGCTGAAGACGTGCGACGCAGGGCCGTCTATGACGGCAAGGAGACCTGTCGCGTGTTTTTCGGTGGTGATCCACCCAAGAACCTGAGCGCGGATGATGACGAAGGCCACTTTGTCACCGTGCTTCTGGACGGCAAGAAGGCTCCCGGTGACTTCAAGTCCATCGTTTCGGGTGAGAGCGTCGTGCAATACTTCGGCCCGCGTGAGACGCGAGAAGTGAAAGGCAACTACACCGTCGTCTGGACAGACGAGTTCAAGGAAGATCAATCATGAGCGTCTTTCAAGACGGGGCCGTCAAGTGGCAGGGTCAAGCCTTCGATCCTGAGATCATCGAAGACAAGGACCAGTGGAACCATGCTTTTTGTGAAGAGGCTTTGGAGCTTCTTCAGGCGTGTGGCTGGACTTTCGAACAGGTGGTCCAGATGGCAGTCTATGTCTTCAATCGTCCTATCGGGAAGGTCGATCAGGAGATTGGCGGCGTGATGATGGTCTTAGCTGGCCTTTCCCATGGTCACGGCCTGGACATGATGACCTGCGCCACGGTCGAGCTATCGAACGCCAATCTACCGGGGGTGGCGGAGAAGGTTCGGGCCAAGAAGTCCGCCAAGCCGAAGATGATCGCGTTCGCGGTCCAGGAGGCCAAGCCGGAAGAACCGCTCGGGCCATCGGTCAACTTCATCGCTGGCGTGAACTTCACAGTCGGCCACGGGCACGACTTCGACGGGGCGGTGATCCATGGCCGCCACCAGACGGTCGGGCATGTGGTAAGCCGCAAAGTCCCCCGAACATCGGATCGTGACACAGAAGAACGGCTTCAAGCCGAGATCGTGCAAGAACTGTGGGAGGCACATACTCGTGGGTAACTCCAGCTACGCTCGCCCACCGACGCCCGCTTATGATCTGAAGCCGAAAGGCCGCCGGGTTCATCTCGCCCCCATCGTCGCTGAAGACCTGATTAAGTTCACGGTCGATCATGTGCTCATGCACCCTAGTTTCCTGAACAAGGAACGCGAGTGCTATGAAGTCTCTGTGCAATTTCGAAGCTGGGAAGATCGGTTCAAATCCATAGTTCTCGATCATGTTCCCGGCTCCAATCTCGCCCGTAGCGGTGTGGCGATGAACCGGATCACACTGGCGGAGAAGATCGTTGTCGTCTTCATGAACGCTGTGGATCGTGACATCATTCGTCCTGGTCCGACACCGGAGGATCGTGACTGTCGCGACATCCGCGATGAACTCTACAGCACGCAAACCCATCTCTCGGGGCTGATCGCTCAGGTGATCTCCGTCGAAGACAAATACGAAGGTCTCGCCACATGAGCACATTCGCCGTCATGCTAGTTCCGGCTCGGGCGTTCCTCGCTGTGAAGGCCGAGATCGCTAAGCTCCCGCAAAGCGACTACGGCCACATGATCGACCGGGCGACCTTCAGCCATCCCGAGCGCCTGAAGTTCGACGCCGTGGCCCTACAGGCGTATCCGAGCGCCCGCCTGGACCCTGATCCTGGCGAGGCCCGGCGCGAGGAACTGGCGGCCATCCTGGAGATCGTCGCCAAGGAAGGGCTCGACGGCCCCCGCGACCTGGACGTGGCGCTCGACGCGATCCTGAGCGTCTTCGGAGAAGAACATGGCGACTAAGCGCATCTATCCCGAAGGATGCTCGGAAGCATTCAAGCGTCGGATCGACGGGCTGTCCGACCACTCGGCCTACGCCTACGGCTTCTCTGACGAGAAGCCGGGATGGGACTATTGGGCGCGCATCCTAGCCGTCCTGGCAATCGGAGCCATCATTTCCGGTGCGGCGCAGCAATGCACGCACGACACGTTCTTTGCTGGAGAGCACCATGCCAAGCGGCCCTCCTGAAGAGCACGCCTACTGGAGCCAGTTCGGCCCGACCGATGGCGGTGACACGAACGCGATCAAGTTCCTGGAGGACAAGGGTTGGCGTCTCACGACCCGCTGGCGTTGGGCGCGTCCTACGCTAGAGCACGTCACCACCGAAGACGAGTGGCGTGCGATTGACTACCTCATCATGGAGTGGGATTTCGACGGCGTGGCCGAAGGTCAACTCGATCCCGACGAGAAGTGGCAACGTAGGATCGACATCCCCATGCCGGTGACAGCGAGAAACTACGCACTCCTGAAAAGGGCCATGAAGCGTCGCTACAAGGGCATCCTGTTCAGGCACAAGAAGGGCGGTCTCTATGTGCGGCTGTTCGAAGTCATGCACTCTGAGAACCTGGAGAGGTTGACTATCTACGTCCATCTGTGGCCCCATACGTTCGGCGGATGGGCGCGGCCCGTCGCCATGTTCGATGACCCCAAGCGGTTCAGGAGGCTCCTGTGAGCGCGAGCTACGACGCAGATCGCACGCCCCGGCGTGATCCGGCCAAGATGACGGCGCTCATGCAAGAGAAGGGCTGTCCGAAGTGTGGTTATCGATCAGGTGATGATTGGGGCCAGTGTCGCGGATACTGCCCGCTCCCCGGATCGCCGCACTTCAATGAAGTCACGTTCAAAGAGCAATGGACGAAGGCCAAGCTGAAGTGAGCCTGTCGAACAACCCTCCCGATGTCAGCCTGGAGCTTGATGCCGAGACGGCGCGGTTCTTGCTAGAGAACTGTGAGAGCAACCTGACGCTCGGCTTGGGGCTTATCATGTCACCCGGCATGTCGCGTGAGAACGCCGAGAAGCTGGTCGCCATGAACGACAAGTTCAAGATCATTCGAGACAAGCTGAAGAAGCAAGGCGTCACCACAGATGACTAAACCCGTCGAGATGCCGAAGTCGTCCGAATACAGCGCCGTCTATATGGACCGGCGCTCGCTCATGTATCTGCGGCAATACCTGGAGTGTGAGGGCGAGTTCGGCGGTTCTGTGTTCGTCAATATCGATACAGCGCACGTCGCACGACGGCTGAAGTATGCGGGCATCCTGGAGAGCTTCACCGGGCCTGAGATCGTCCGCAATGAAGAACTCGGCACGGTGTTCGAACGCTGGGAAGGGCACGCCTCGATCCTGTCCCCGCTCGGCGAGTATCTAAAGGCGGTCGCGCTTGATATGTTCTCGGCGCGCTCGGCATTCGAGATGAACTTCTGGACTGTTCGCACGCTGCTGGACATCTGGCCGCTGAAGTGGCTGGAGGAAGCCTCGGCGCACCAGCACAAGTTCAGGGAGAGCCCTTCTCGTCACTCTGTGACGAACTTCATGATGATCTTTCAGATGGAGTTTCCTCTCGATGAAAGTTTTCGCCAGTATCTTCGGGATCGTATTCGCGCCGGGGCCGAAGAAGCCAACGGGAAGGTGGCGTTGCCCCCACAGTTCGTGGATGTTCCCGTGCAAGTGGATCGGTCGGCATCCGCGCCGAAGAACTTCGAAGACGAGTTCAGCTTCGACGACGCCAGCAACGTCAAGCTCGACGATGACGGCTTCCCGCTTGCGCTGACGCAGGAAGAGCCTGACGCGGCGGACTTCGACTTCGGGGCCGACGACGCCCTGCCCGACGAAGAGGCCGGAAACCAGGACCAAGGCGCAGACGAAGAGGCGTTCGAAGAGGACGGCCCGACGCTGACGCCAGAGGAAGAGGCCGATGGCTGGAGCATCTGAGAAGGCCACCGACAAACAGATCGGCTACGCCTTCGCGTTGCTGAAGAACTCGGGTGTCTATCAATCGAAGATGTGCGATCTGCCCGACGACATGCCGAGCCGAGACTATTGGCTGGAGCGTGACGTGCGTCCGATCTCCACCTGGGATTGGCTCGGCGAACTGTCAAAGAGCGAGATCAGCAAGGTAATCGAATACCTTCAGGAGAACTCATGAAAGCGCTAGTGGTCCATTCACGCGAGGACTACATTCACGTCACCAAGCAAGCGGCCCGCAAGAACGGAACCGGCGTGCTGGCGGACAAGGGCTGGATCGTCTTCGACACGTCGAATGCCAAGTGCCTCGACGAAGCGCGGCTATTTGAGTTCACCGATGTCATCTGGTCGAACAGCGTCGTCCACATGCCAAGCGTGCGTGATCTCGGTAAGCCGGTCCCGGAAACGGCGGTGGACTGCAAACGCGCGCTCTACATGCTCCTGCGAGAGCGCCACAGGGCAGAGCCGATGGGAGCCTGGATCGAGCTATGAGCGCCATCTTCGAACCCGTCAGCCTGGACTACGGCGGCCTACGCTGGACCGTCACCTGGGATAACAAGCATGTCCGCGTCCAGGCTAAGCATCCGGTCATCACGGGTGACGCCTATGACCACAAGTTCCCGATCAGCCCAAACGACTATCACAAGGATCACCGCGCAGACCGGGCGGCCAGGATGATCCGTGATGCGGCGCGCACACTCGGGATCAAAGGCGAATGAGCGCGTCCTTCTTCGAAGAGCATGGGCTGACGAAGCGCACCCGCGTTCGAACAGAGCGCCGGTTCATGCGGAGCGATCTCATGGTGATCCAGGTCGAGACGCACGGCTTCAGGATCAGCAACATCGGTGGGCGGATCGACACCGAATATGCGAACCGCTGGCGCGATGCTCGCGTGGAAGACTTCGCGGTCCCGGAACTCCCGCCGTTGCGCCCCGATGCCTCCCCCGCGTAGGCTGAAGCCTTACGAACTCCAGACGCAGCCATTCGTCCCGCCGAAACGCAAACCCGGCGATCCACCGCAGATGTATGGGAACGACATTCCCGAGAGCTATTTACGCAAGTTCACCAAGGAAGAACCCGATGAAGACGTATTCCAGATCATCGTTCGGCTCACCGGGGGTGACGACGCGGACTGGCAAATCTAAGCGCGATCCGCGCGAGGATCAGAGCGTCGTCCTGGCCCGTGGGCCTTACCAGGGCATGACAGCGCTGTGTGGGAAGATGCGGGGCGAAACGGCGCAGGTTCAGTTCGACAATATGGAGATGCCGGGCTATCAACCCTGGATCACCGTGCCACGTCGAGACGTTCACTTCCGGCGGCCGAAGACGAACTGGAGCAAGCCATGGCGTCTATCGAACAGATCGCGCGCCTTGGGGCAATCATCGTGATCGGCGGGGTAGCTTGGGCGACGATCTCCGCCCCATTTGCATCCCTACTTGGGAAGCATATCAAGAAGCATAACACCTACGTCAATCCTTACCAAGTAGCCGATATGCGCGGCGGCTCCATCGGCATGAACTTCTACATCGCTGATCTCATGCACGACGCGCAGAAGTCACGTCCGCAAGAAGGTGATGCGGTCATCATTCTGGACATCTGTGGAATGGGGATGACCGTCTCGCGAGATCGCCGTGGCAATGTGACATCGGAGTTCTCGACGCCCCAGCCTCCGGCTCCAGGTGACATCTTGAACCCCCGTCGCGAGTTCGACACGTTCGACGTGCATGTCAACGGCCAAGGTGACGAGAAGTTCAAGCGCTATCAGTTCCGTCCTTGCTCCTTGGCTTCAAGAACGTGGGTGATCGCGCTGTGATAATCATCGGCGTCATTCTGATCGTCCTGGTGATGATCCTACTCCTGGCCGTCCTGTGTTTGATCGGTCTGGTCTCCACCGCGATCAATCAGCTACGCATCGTCGCGGGTGCGCTGTCCATGATTGCCACGGCGTTAGACGAACGTGATCCCACAGACGAGACGGATCGTCTTCTCTTCAAGAACCTGCGTCAGGCGATCTATAACGGGATCGTGGACGGCGCTTTTCAATCGAGGCAGTAGGATGGAGATCGAGCGCATCCCCGGTGCTACGCGCACGCTCGGCGTGGACCAGGGCTACAAGCCGCTCCCGATCCGCGACGAACGCCAAGAGGGTATCTCCGTCATGCTCTCACAGTGGCGTCCGAACGCCGAAGAGCTTGCCAAGCTCATGCTCGGCGCACCGATCTACCTGAGCATCATGGGGACACAGCATCCGCCGGTTCAGGTCATGGTCGGTTCTCCACCGCTGAGCGCAGGCAAGATGGACGTGGAGGGTGGCACAGCCCCGAGCCAGGAACTCTATCGCTACCGGGTGTGGGAAGTGAACGCGCCTGATCCGGCCACGAACCGTTCTCGGCATGTGAAGGAGTTCGATGCTCCGAACTATGAGAACGCAATCCAGCAAGCGTGTATCGAGTGGAAGATATACGGCGGGGACCTAGATGCCGAACGTATCTGAGGACACCCCAGCGCAGGCCGCAGCCGAACGTCTTGGCGACTTCCTCCTGGGGACATGCACCGTGGCGGAGATAACGCCGGAGTGGCAGGAGTTCAGCGACGACACGCAATTTTGTGAACGTCTCGACAGCAAGGTCATGTGCTGTGAAGGATGTAGCTGGTGGGTTGAAGCCCATGAGATAGACGACAGCGGCAACTGCGAAGACTGTTCTGAACAAGACGAAGATGAAGAACGCTGATCCGATCCCGACCGTTGTAGCAAACGCGCACTACCTTGGAGACCCCGAGTTGGACATATACGCCGAGTATTTCCAGACGGCATCGTCCACAGCGCGGGACCTGTTCAATCTCATGGCCGGTCCCCGGCTCGGCGGCGGTGTCAGTCGTGTCGTCCACGAAGCCATGCTGAACGACAAGTATGTGCTGAAGTTTGAATACGGGTCCACGTTTCAGAACGTCATGGAGTGGGAAATCTGGAGCGCCGTCGAGAAGGACGATAGTCCGAACTCGGCAAGGAACTGGCTCGCGCCGTGTCAGTCGATCTCGCCCAACGGTCTGATCCTGGTCCAGCGTAAGACGATCCCGCTGCGCCAGAACGAACTACCGGAGAAGATACCGTCCTGGATGTGCGATCCCAAGGTTGGGAATTGGGGCCTCTTGGATGGAAAGCCTGTGCTACATGACTACGGCTATACACACTTCCTGGGGACGCACACGCTGAACCGGCTGAAGAAGAACCATAAGCATGAAGCGGCCGTCTAACCAGGAGCTATGCGAGGACTTCAGGGTTCTCTTGACACATGGCTTCGATGTGGAGCCGGGTGAGACCTTCGTGGACAAGGCGTCCGCGCTGGAGGCGACAAAGCCATGGAGGGCGAAGGTATGGAAGGCGTTCCGGGAACTGGAGGACCGGCTGTGTCCGTTGGAAGCACTCGCGAGGACACGCGACCAGCCCTGAGCCTCCTGGATCAGTTCGACGCCTTCATGGTGCGGATGAGCGCGCGCAAGCTCGGGCAGACCATGGAGTTCGGGGCGAACACCGCGATCCCGTCTGTGATCTCCAGCCCGGCGGAAGCCATGCGGCGTGCGGATCGTGATGCGCGGCTCCCGGTCGGCCGCTATCTCGGCTTCAGCGTCTTCATCGATCCGAGCCTCGCTCCGGGAGCATGGGAGATACGCGGTCAAGGCCGGGTCGAGATGGCGAAATCCACCTTCGCTCAGTTGACGGCGGAGATCGAACGCAAAGGTCGCCTCAAACCGCTTGACGATGGTGAGTTCGGCATATAAGGGTTCTCCTGTCGGGGCGAGACAGCCCTTTTCACAGGAGATGTCACATGGGGTTCTACGGTCGGCGCAAGACGGTGGTGAAGCGCTCCAAGGACGTGATCGAGGCGGAGAAGGCGGCCAAGCTGGCGCTCTCCAAGACCTGCCAAATCTGCGCCCGCCCCATCTTCGCCGAGACCGGCGTCATCGCGCACCACGGCTATCAGCGCCCCGAAGGCTGGCACAGCCAGACGGCCTCTTGTGTCGGCGCTCGCCACGTTCCCTTCGAAGTCTCCTGCGGCGTGCTCCAGGAGCATGTTCGCCAGCAACGCGGCGTCCTGGAGCGCATGATCGGCAAGCGCGCCGAACTCGCCGCCGACGCGATCCCCGCGACCTTCACCTGGACCTACTATGACCGGACGATGGGCTACGGTCGCCAAGCGCAGCGGTCCAAGTCGGTGCAACTGACGGCCGAGAACTTCGCCACCGTCAAGGCGGAGAACTCCGGCGTCTTCATGACGCATAGCCTCCACAGCTACCAGGACGCCAAAGGTCGCGATCTCCGTGAGCGCGATCAGAACATCAAGAGCCTGCGCGACTACTGTGAGTGGCAGGAAAGCCGTCTGGCGTCCTGGACGCAAACCTTCAAGCGCGAGAGCGGCGAATGGGTGGCGCTGTGAGCGCCAACTTCATCGGCTCCGTCAACATGAAGGACGGCGTTCTGGCGGTCTATACCGGCAAGTCCATGTGGACCGGCGCTCAGGCCATGCACTTCCAATCTCAGATGGGAAGGCTGCAAATCCAGGATGTCGGCAAGCGGGTTTATTACGATCCCGAGACCCGTGTCTGGACCATGGAGAACAATGAGCAACGCGATCTCCGTCAAAACATGACGGTGGTCCCGCTGTTTGAAGATCGGAAGGTGGTCTTCCTGGACCACTACCGCAAGTAAGCGTTCCCTTCACCAAGCTCACGAAAGGATTACCATGCAGAACTACACCGTCATCATTGCTTCCGCATACGGGGACGACAGCGCGGACATCTACGTCGTGCTCGCCCCCTCGCCCAAGGCGGCCTGTGACCACGTTCAGGCGCTCGACGCCAAGCTGAAGGATCGGCCCCGGTCGGTTCTCTTTCTCATGGACGGCGAAGTGCGCTTCCAACCGACGCTCTTCAATGACGAAGGCATCGCGCGCTATGACGGCCCTACCGTGATCGACCTTCGCCCGGCCTGGAGCCAGGAGCCGTCTCGCCTCTTCCGTGAAGGATCGCCCACGGACCTGACGCGCGCTGAACAGCGCAAGGTGACGGCGGGAACCTGGAGCACGGCCGACGAAGCCAAGCTCCAGGCGCGGCGCGCGGCCAGGGAGACCGGCAAGGTCGCCCGGCACGCTGCGGCGGCCAAGAGCGGGCCGGAGAGCTTCAAGGCGGGACTGGAGCCGCGCCAGAGCAAGGCTGAGCGCGAGGCGGCCATGCAAGGCCAGGGGCCGGTCGGACGCGCCCTGGACGCCGCCTTCGCCCCCGCCCCGCCTCCCAAGCGCACCCGGCGCATGAAGCCCGCCGTGGAGGCCCCTCCTGCGCCTCCGGCCGCCCCTGAGCCCTTGGTGAGCGCCGGGGGCCGA
The DNA here is from genome assembly GCA_951799445.1 of Pseudisothecium myosuroides. Classification (NCBI taxonomy): domain Eukaryota; kingdom Viridiplantae; phylum Streptophyta; class Bryopsida; order Hypnales; family Lembophyllaceae; genus Pseudisothecium; species Pseudisothecium myosuroides. The sequence continues at coordinate 65,723 of CATOGU010000064.1, read as the reverse complement.
ACGGTGCGCCGCAGACGCGGCCACAAGGCCACGCCGGGCTCCACGTCGCTGATCTCGGGCAAGCCCCGGCGTGGGAAGCGTCCGTCGTCCACCGGCAAGCGGGAGACGTAACCCGGCCTAGACCGCGCTTGACACCCCCTCTGTAGATCACCTACAGAGGGGGCCTCACCAATTTCTCCGAAAGGAGCCTGCAATAATGGCCCGCTCGCAACGTCGGAACTCCGGCCGCACCGTTCACTTCCCCAAGGCCCCCGAGGAACTGTTCAATCAGCACGGACGCTGGCTCAATGACGCTGGTCAGCCCCTCTTTCGGATCAAGCCCCTTTGCGGCGAAGAGTTCGTTCACCAGGACGTGACGACGGCCGAGCTTCCTGAGTTCCGCTACACCGAATACCAGAGCTTCAGCACAGACCCCGAAGACCATCGCATGTGCTCGCGATGCCAAGCCAAGGCGCTCCAGAAGCGGGACGGCGGCAAGGTCGGCACATACAAGCTCATGGATCGGCTCGATATGAGCCAACCCGAGTTCGAACGCCGCTATGTCGGCGGCAAGTATCAGCCGACGAAGTATGGCGTCGAACGCCACGCCTGGAAATCCGTCTATCCTGTGATGGACACCGCTGTTCTGGCGGACGAAGAGCACGACAAGATTGTCGGCTTCATCGTGATCGACAACGGCTGGGGCAAGGCGTGGCAAATCCACGGCTGGAATAGCGGACGCGAGACCGGCGATCCGCCGCGTATGGACACAAAACCGGCCTACTACACGTCGGTCTCAAAAGCCTGGACCGCAAGCGGTGGCGAGCACTTCCCCGAGCGTTCGACTACGCACACCGCCGCCAGCATCAACTCGAAAGAGATGGCTCTTCTCCTGATCCCCGACATGGTGGCGCGCGGACACCTGAAGCCCTATCGCCACTATGACGAACTCGCGAAGAAGATGGCGGAGACGCAGGAGGCCCTTCGCGTTCGCCGCCTGGAGGAAGCCGCCGAGCGGGATCGTCTGCGCGCCGAACAGCACCAGCGGGACGCGCAGGAGAAGACGGAGATTGCCGAAGCTCTGCGCGAGATCGCTGAGACGGTGACGCTGACGAACTTCCAACGGGACGGCCTCATGCGCGCTGCTAAGCGGCTCGGGATCGACATGGAAGCGAAGAGCACCATGGCCGCCGTCATGGCGGACGATGAAGACGGGTGGAAGATATGAGAACGAACATCGCCATCGCCGTATGCTTCGCCCTCTCGGGCCTCTGTTTCTGGATCGCCTATGCCTTCTGAGCGAAACAAGCGCGTCCGTAAGATCACCGGCTCACCGCCCGGTCCTCTTCAACGGCAAATCCTCCGTGTGCTCCACGGTGTGAAGCTCCTGGCCGACGCCTCGCCCGAGCGCGCCAAGACGAAGCATCCGAACCTGTTCTTGATCCACGTCCCGCCCGTGACGGCGGCGCTCGGCCGACGCTATGGCGCGGGGATCACGGCCAAGGAGATCGCCCGCATCCTCTCCGATGTCGTCCACCCTGACGGGATGCAGCACAAGGTCTATGAGGCCAGCGTCCAGGGCGCGCTCTCCGGCATGATGGTCAACGGCGGACGCTACTGGATCGCCAAGCACCCCTATGATCGGTGGTCGATCACCAGGAACGGTCTCGCATGGCTGTAGGATCGCAACCCGAGAACTTCGGCATCCTGGACGTTCGCTGGACCGGCCAGAGCGTCGAGCTATCGATCCGTCACTTCGACGCTCACGGGCATCCCTACGCACTCCTGTCGCCGTCTGCGGCGCGCGGGCTGATCGACATGCTCCAGCGCGCCGTGGAGGGCCACCAGGACGCCAGCGCCTACAAGCCGCCGGACCCTACACCTGAGCCTGAGATCGATGCCGCCGATTTCGAGTTCTGAGGGGATTGACGGCAACCGTAGGACCCCGTAGGAGTTCTCTCGACATCACGTCGTTCCCCGAGACAGGAGATCGCCCCATGACTTTCGCCCCTTCCGCCGCTCAGACCGCCTTCTACACCTGGATCACCGACGACACCGGCAACGCGGTTCTCGTCGCCGTCGCTGGCGCGGGCAAGACCACGACGCTCATGGGCGGCCTGCCCCTCATGACGCTCCTCGGTGAGCGCGTCTTCCTCGGTGCCTACAACTCCAAGATGGCGGACGAACTGAAGAACCGGGTCGCCAAGGCTGGCCTGGAGAACGTCTATGCCTCGACGTTCCACTCGGCCGGTTTCCGTCAACTGAAGTTCTCCTTCAAGGACAAGGCCCTGCGGAACGACGGCAAGAAGGTTCAAAAGATCGTGGACGAGATGGTGGCCTCGCGTCCCGATCTCATGGTGGTCTCGCCTGCGGTGGCGGGCGTCGTCAGCATGGCGAAGCAACGTGGTCTCGGCGCTCTGGTCGCCGCTGGCAATCCGAACGACAACGCCGTGTGGGAAGAGATGATCGAGCACTTCAATCTCGCGGGCGATCTGCCCGAGAACTTCCGCATGGATCAACTCGTCGGCTTCGCTCGCGCGGTGCTGAAGCGTTCCAACGCCGATCTCGACGTGATCGACTTCGACGATATGGTCTATCTGCCCCTTCTCCTGAAGCTGCGGATGCTGAAGCACGCCTGGGTGCTGATCGACGAAGCTCAGGACACGAACCCCACCCGTCGCGCCCTGGCTGCGGCCATGCTGGCTCCCGGCGGCCGTCTGGTGGCGGTCGGCGATCCCCACCAAGCGATCTTCGGCTTCACGGGCGCTGACAATGACAGCCTCGATCTGATCGCGACGCAGTTCGACGCCAAGAAGCTCCCGCTGACGGTCTCCTACCGTTGCCCCAAGGCGGTTGTCGCGGTCGCCCGTCAGTTCGTCTCGCACATCGAAGCTGCGGACACAGCTATCGAAGGCGAGTTCACCACCATGGACTACGCCGAGATCACGGCGATGGCGAACGGTGGCGACGCGATCCTGTGCCGCTATAACAAGTATCTCGTCTCGACGTGCTTTGCTCTGATCCGCGCCGGTAAGTCGGCCAAGATCGAAGGCCGGGCGGTCGGCAACGGCCTCATGAAGCTGGCGCAGCGTTGGAAGTCCGTAAAGACGCTGACGGCGCTGGTGGACAAGCTGGAGGACTACCGCGCCCGCGAGACGGAGAAGGCCATCGCCAAGAAGCAAGACAGCCGGGCCGATCAGGTGAACGATCTGGTGGACACCCTCATGGTCCTGATCGAGCGGACGCAATCGCTCCACCAGAACCAGGGCCGGATCGAAGACCTGTGGGGCGTGATCGACAGCATCTTCGGCGATGACGTGTCGTCGGACGACATGATTACGCTGTGCTCGGTTCACCGTTCGAAGGGCCTGGAGTGGAAGACGGTCTTCATCCTTGGCCTGACCGAAGTCATGCCGTCGCCCTTCGCTGTTCAGCCGTGGGCGATGGAGCAAGAGATCAACCTGCAATACGTCGCTGTGACGCGCGCACAAGAGACGCTGGTCAACGTGACCGGCGTCAAGAAGGAGGACAAGCGAAATGCCCGGTGAACGCCAACGCCAATCGTTCATGACCACTCGCAATCAAGAGACATGGATCGTGGAGGCAGACGTGATGTCCGTCACTCCGATCACCACGCGCTCGGATGGACGCAAGTGTCTGATCCTGAAGATGCAGGGGCCGGAGGGCCAACCGGAAGTCTGGCTGGAGGACAGCCCCGACGCGCGGCGCAAGCTCAATATGCGCGGTCCTGGAGCCGTGGACGACGCTGGAGCCGCCGACGAACCGCCCTCGCGCGAGGACGACGGCATGGGATCGGACTACAGGCCGTTCGGGTTTGCTCGCTCCAGACCGGATAACGTCAGTCGTCCTTCCGAGCGCTTCCCCGCAGACCTGGACGATGAAATCCCCTTCTGAGCGGTCTTGACCGGCTGCGGCCGATGACTATGCTCACCCCCTCACCAGGATCACCGAAAGGACATCATGCCCGACGATCACTCCGTCTCCGCTCCGAAGACCCTGAAGCAACGGTTTGGGGCTCAGGTCGGCCGGTTCAACAACTACTACGCTGAACTGACGGAAGGACGTTACACGCTGACGTTCGACCGCAGCGTAGAGAACCGGATCAATCTCCACGCGGGTTCTCCCGACGATCCGGCGGTGGCGTCCGCGCTCTTCACGAACGACGCCTGGACCACGAACGACGGCCAAGCGCACAAGACCCTCCACGACGCGGCCGAGCACCTGATCGCGATCCGCGCCGAGCCCCGTGGTGAGATCAAGGGCGACGACGCCACCGAACTCCAGGGTCATCCGAAGTTCCTGTCGCCCACTGGCCGCATGAGCTTCGGTCAACCCGAGATGCAGGAGCTAGGCCGAGCCGTCGTCCAGGTGGACCCGACGCTCGACACGGAAACGCTTCGCTCGGCCGACTACAGCGACTTCGAACAGCGCATCCTCGCGCGCATGACGCCCGAACAGATCGAAGCATTCAAGCGCGGTGAAGGCGTCGCGGTCGATCTCGACGGTCTGACGCCGGGAGCCATGCCGTGCAAGGAAGTCATCGTCATCGGTGGCGGACGCGGCGACGATCTCTTCGCGGGCGGCGACCGGCGGTCGGCGAAGATCGACCAGGACATTGTGGTCGGCCGCAGCACCGGCCGTCGTTTCGGGCTAAGCGCAGGGCTCGCCTTGGCCGGTGCTGCGGCGGTCGCGGGCGGGCTCTCCGCCGGACGATCCTACGGCTACGGTCACACGATGATGGACGTGACGCCCCGTCCGCAGAAGGCGAAGAAGGCCAAGATGCGGTCCAGCTACAACCTGAACAAGGCCAGCGTCACGGATCAGCACAAGGGGTCCGGCGACGCTAAGAAGGCGGCGCAGAACGTCCACAAGGGGAAGAAGGCGGCGAAGCGCGCACAGCGGGCCAGGAAGCTCGCCAAGATCGCCGCTCGCGCCGTCGAGTGAAGTTCCCCTGTCCAGCCCTGTTCTCGTCTCTGGTGGCGAGGCCGGGCTGGACCATCCACACGCAACTGCGCGGCTGGAGACTGTCTCCGCCGTTCTTCTGGCACATAGATTGGATCGAGACCAATGGGCGAAGCAAAGGCAAGACGCGCGGCGGGCGGCGGTCTGAAGCGGATCGGTGAAGACACGATCACAGGGATGGCTCGACGGGCCTATACTCACTTCCGCGACCTGGAGATGAAGACCGGCGCGCGGATGCGGGAATGGGATGATGCTCCGCTGATCGTCCGCGCCAACTGGAAAGACATCATCGGCCAGGGTCTCGGATCGCGAGGGACGTTGGTGAACTGCAATCCCACGCTCACCGATCCGCACACGCTCATGGTCACGGGCTTAACCGACGATCAAGCAAATGGGATCAGGATGGGCCTTGAAGCCCGGCTTGGCGGGACGGTGGAGAAACCAGCGATGGACTACAGCGACAAGGCGTTCGACACGCTTACCGACGAAGAGAAGGCGGCGATGTCCGACCAACCGAAGGACAACGTGGAGGCCCCCGAGATCACGCCCGCGAACAGCGATCTCGGCAAGCTCCAGGCCGGTGCGCCGTCGCCCGAGGACGGCAAGCGGTGAGCCGGTCGCCCGCGCTCGCCGTAGCGCTCTCCTGCGGCCTCGCCCTGGCTCTCGGGGTCGCTCGCCCCGCCCATGCCGCGCCTGCCCGCCACAGCGCCCCCGTGGCCGCCTGTGCGGCGCGCTGGCACGCCCGCTACCCCGCCGACGATCCCGGCCCGCGCCCGGCTGACACGATCCCCTGGACCACGGGCGACGGGCAGGTGATCCGCCTCACCAACGCCGAGGAAGTCCAGCGCTGGGAAGACCGGATGCGGACCCGAGACGTTGTGGCCGAGAACGCTATCGACCACTACTGCCATGGTCTAAACAACGGTGTCGGCGAACCCTTGACCGGGCGAACTGTTATCGTCGAGACGGGAGACGCCCTGATCCCTGTCACGATCTACTAGGGGCGAACCATGATCGGAGATGAAGATGGCGGACCAGGATCAGAAGACCGGCGCGGTGGACCCCCGACCGCCGGAGATGAACACAGGAGCGCAGACGGGGCAGGCGGCTCCGGCGGCTCCGAAGACCGACGCGGCCGGGAAAGACTTGGCGGCCGTCAGCGGCTCGGCTCAGGACCCGTCCCCCGGCTCGGGGAACTCACCGGCAACGCCTTCGAACGGCCCTTCCTCGACGGACACTCAATCGTCCGACGACGCGGGTTCGGTCAAGACTGACGCCGACATCCGTCAGTCTGTGGACGCCCTGGTGGACAAGCACGCCGAGGACAACCGCGACGGCCGCAACGCGATCATTGACGCCAACGCTGGCGTCCGGTCGGTTAAGAACACGACGGCCATGGTGGACAAGGCCGAGACGCAATCGACCGACATGCAGACCGGCGCTCAGGTCGCGCATGACAACGCCTTCAAGTCGCTGGTGAAGCGGCTGGAGAAGCTGTGCGCGACGCTCGGCCAGGACATCGCCAAGAAGGTCGGCAAGGAACTCGGCAAGCTGCACGGCATGGAAGACACCGTGAAGAAGGCCCTGAAGGAAGCCGGGGTGATGGACTGATCTGCGGGGCGGGTTTCGGCCCGCCCCATCCTTCATCATGGGCCAGCATCACCGTCTCAGAGACAAGTCGAAGAAGTTCAGGCGCGAGCACGCTGATAAGAAGAAACTCCTGTGGGTTTTCCAGGGCGGCCTATGCGGGTGCTGCGGTATGAGAATGCCCCACCCCGACGATCAGCACTACGGCCGTGTGGAACTAAAGGAGCGCCCTTCCGAAGAGCATGTCTGGCCGATCTCTAAGTTTCCACGGCGCAGATCGTGGGGGAACATCATGCTCTCCCACTGGAAATGCAATTCGAAGAAGCAAGATCGTCTTCCTACCGGATGCGAACTCGTCTGGCTCGCTCTGGTGAACATGCGGTATGAAGACCACAAGCGGGATCAGCGGAACACAGCGCGCCGGGCCGCAAGGGCGTTGACAGCCCGGTCAAGGCCGGGGTAGCTTGCGGTCTCTTACCACGTTCACCAGGAGACCCGCCGCACATGATCGAGTTCACCCGCCTGGACCCCCGTCTCCAGGAAGAAGACCTGGGGCTTTTGCCTCACTTCCTGTCCGAAACAAACCCCATGTCGGCCAAGGACCAGCTTGACGCCCACTACGGCCACGGGGGCGGCTGGCGGCCGTTCGAGGGCTTCACAGTGATCGACGGAGCCGGGACGATCAAGTATCCCGGCGACCGCCCGCTGAAGCCTCTCGCCGAAGCCAAGTTCCGCGACGATACGATGATCCGGTTCTACTCCGGCGCGTGGGTGGCGATCTTCGGCGCAGACGGGAGCTTCGAAATCTGCCGGATGGACTGACACCGTGGCCTACACGGTCGTCCTCGAAAGGGAGAACGCCGCTCCGGCGATCCGGTGGAAGTGGTATGTAGCTCGACACGAAGCGCGCCGGACGGTTCGACTTCGCGAGGGCGCATCCTCCACATGCGAGATCGCCGGAGACGAGTGCGAGGCGGCGTTCATAGATGTTCAGATGGAGATGGAAATGCGGAAGATGGAGCGGTCCCGGAAGTGAGAGGCAAGCTAGAAGAGATCGTCGCGGGTATCCGCGAAGGCTGGGGTCCTCTCCAGTTCCGCAACGCTGACTACGCCATCGGGCTCTTCAATCAGGTGCTCCAGAAGCACTTGCCTGGAGACCACCAGGAACACTTCGGTCGCACGATCTCCATGATGGTGATCGACTTCCTACGCACCAAGGGGATCAACTCGTCCAGCGCCCATCTGGAGCTTGCTGACGTGATCGGACCCCTGGAGGCGGCCATGGAGCGCGGGACGGCGCTCTACGTCACCACCGGCTACTACGCGCACCATGCGCCCTCAGAGCACGCGACAGGCACGGCGGACGACTACTGTGAGCACCAAGTCTTCTCGACGCCGATGCTCTTCGACAGCTTCGCCGAAGCCAGAGAGTTCGCTCTGGAGGCGCTGAAGGATCGCATCGTCGCTCACGTCCCCAATCCAGCAACGGACGCCAAGGTCGAACTCGATATGTTCGACGGCGATCATCTGATCCCACTCGGCGAGTGGAATTGGAACAAGTATCACTTCGACGACATCGGCTGGACAACCCCGGAGCGCCACTGACATGACCAAGAAGCCTGTTCTCTTTTGGGGCGTCATTCGTGGCGGCTTCTCGTCCCTTGACGACTATCGTGTGATCCGGGTGACGCGAGACGCGGGCCACCAGATCAGCGGCGTGCGGGACGGCGACATCGGCGCGGTGACGCTGCGGTCATACGCTCTGGTCGGCCGCTATGAGAGCCAGGAGGCGGCGGCCGGTGCGATCAAGCACGTCGGCCAAGTCCGTGCCCCCTATCAGGCGGAGCTTGAAGAACTTCGCCGCAAGGAGAACTCCATTCGAGCCAGCCGGGATGCTCATGAGAAGAAGGTCTTCGCTGAATATCCCGGTTCCCTGAACAAGCCTATGGCGGACGCCTGACATGCCCCTGATCCGATACGAAGCTCTGCGCTTCACGAAGGACGTTCAGAAGACAATCGATCAGGCGAACTCGATCCTGGAGGAATACCACGCGAAGGGCTACGCCATGACCCTTCGCCAACTCTACTATCAGTTCGTCGCCCGTAAGCTGATCGAAGAGAACACGATCCGTCAATACAAGCGGCTCGGGGATACCATGAAGAAGGCCCGCAATGCGGGCCTCACCGATTGGTTCGCGTTGTCGGACAACGGCCGCTACCTTCGCGGCGATCCTGGTCAAGAGGAAGGCGAGTATCTTCCCTTCCTCAAGGCGTCCGCCGAAGCATGGACGATTGATATGTGGAAGAACCAGAAGCGTCGCCCCGAAGTGTGGGTTGAGAAGGACGCGCTTTCGAACATCATCGGCCGGGTCTGTGATGAACTCGCCGTTCCGTGGTTCCCTGCCAAGGGCTACAACTCGACATCGGAGGCTTGGCGCGCAGGGATGCGGCTGCGTCAGCACAAGATTGACGGCTATGAGCCAATCATCTTCCATCTCGGCGACCATGATCCTTCGGGCGTGGACATGACGGGCGACAATGAAAACCGCCTGTGGATGTATGCCGGGTTTGCCGTCGAGCTTCATCGTCTGGCGCTGAACATGGATCAGGTGCGCGAATACAATCCCCCGTCCATGCCTGCTAAGAAGACGGACAGCCGAACAGCGGCCTATGAGAAGGAACACGGCAAAGAAGGATGGGAACTCGATGCCCTGGAGCCGGAGATCATCGATACTCTGATCCGTGACGCTATACTCGGCATCCGAGATCAGAAGGCATGGGATGAACGTGTGGCCGAACAAGCGCGCCAGCGGGCGGAGATCGTCGAGCTAGTCTCGCGCCTGGAGCCGCCGGACCCGTCTGATCCTTACGTCTGGCGCTCGGCCTTCTAGTCCAGCCCTAGCTTTCGACCGGAACAGCGGCGTAAGGTCACACGTTGTCAGGGGGCGCGACGCCGCGCATCCTCACGCGCCTCCAGCAAGAAGGAACCGCCATGAGCGCCGCCGATCCCGAGACCACCGCCCAAGAACTCCCCGATGCCGTCAAGGGCGGCATGGGCCAGATGCACAAGGTCCACATCCGCACCGGCGGCCCGCTCGGGTCCATCGCCAAGGAACTCCTGGGCGAGGACACCCCCGAGAACCGTCATCATCTGTGGGATTGGAACCGCGACATCCTCCCGAGCCCCGAAGCCCTGGTCCCGTCCGGCACGGACCTGACCATCGCCGAACCCGGCTTCATCTCCGGCGGCCCGTCGCTCGGCGAACTGAAGCGCGCCGATCTCACGTTGTCCGACCTGAAGGGCGCGTCCACCGTGTCCAACGGCGGGAAGAACGCCGAAGAGAACAAGACCAGCATCGGCCAGCGTCTCGCGCGCACGGGCGACGCCACGCCGCCGGACGGCGAAGACCTGAAGAACTTCGGTTCGGAGGCCACGGGCGCGCGTCTGTCGGAAGCGCGTCGTGAGCGCGAGGGCCGGATGCGCGACGACGGCGGCACGGACAGCGGCGCGGCCAGCCGCCACGTCTCCGAAGGCGCGAACGGTGCGACGGCGCAGCGGGCGCAGGACGAGCGCGAGGCGGCCGAAGGTGGCCCGGCGGCCGATGGCTCCGGCGCGACCGGCTCGGCCTCCAGCCTCCCCACGGGCGCGGAAGGCGGCGAGGGCGGCGAGGGCGGCCAAGGGGGCGGCTCGGGCTCCGGCGGGGCCGGTGACGCCGACTTCCACGAATAAGGCCGTCCAGCCTCACGGCTGACGATCTCAGGCCCGCCCCTCTTGACGGAGGGGCGGGCCTTCTCGTATCCAGGCTCATGTTCGCGCATTCGCCGCTGCGGACGCCGCCAGAATAAGCCCCTCGGGGTGGTTTCAACGGCCGTCAGCCCCGGCGTTCAGAACATGGGGCCGCTCACTGATCCATGGCGATCAAGGGACGGTGGTAGGGACGGGACTGCAAAGCCTCCGAACTACAGGCCCCGGAAGGTGGAACGAATGCGCCCGCGAGGGCTCACCAGGATCACCGGCTCTGGCCCTCGCGGCGGCCTCCTTCGGGATGGACGCTGCGGGGGCCGAGCTAACCTAGCAGCCCTCCAGGCTGCGTCTCCGGCGGGTCGGACGCTTCTAAACGTCGCCGTCAGGGGATGAGGCTAGTTCCCGGCGATGACCCCAGCCAGGGTCTCCAAAGCCAGGGGGCGCGACCTGGAGGACTGCTAGGCCAGCACAGGCCCACAAGAAACCCCGCCGGATCGCTCCGGCGGGGTTCTTCGTTTCCCGGTCTAGGCCGGGCTTGGCTCAGGACTGCGAAGCGTCTTCGCCCGTGCCGGTCCCGGCGTCGCCGCCGGTCGAGCCATCACCCGTGCCCGCGTCGCCGCCGGTCGAGCCGCCACCCGTGTCGCCGCCCGTGATCGGCTGCGTCACCGCCAGCACGGAGTTGTGCATGTTGGTGGCGGCCGTGTGGATGCGCGTCGCGAGGCTTTCCAGCGCGGCCGGATCGGTCGCGTTGGCCTTCACCTGATCCGCCAGCGACTTGATCTCGCCCGCGCCTTCCGTGACGGCGGTCTCGATCTCGCCCACCGCCGACGAAACGTCGTCCAGTTCCTTGCTCATGTGCTCTGTCCTTCGAAGGAGGATGCCGATACCCCGAAGGATCGCGTCGAGCTTGCCGCCGATGTGTGAACCGAAGAGAAACATCGCCGCACCCCTTCTAAGGCAATCCGGGTCTAACAGGCGGGTGTGACGACAGCAAGAAGCCCGCCGAACTTAATCGGCGGGCTCAGAGCACCCGGCCTAGACCGTGGATCAGGACTTGTTCGGCGAGGAAGTCACTGAGGAAGTCTTCACGCCGTTGGTCGAGACGGTGGACTTCTTCAGCTTGCCGTCGCCGTGGACGGGCGGGACCTTCGTGGTGCGAGGATGGGCCTCGCTCTGCGGCGGCGACAGGATCGGCCGCTGGTGCGCTCGGGTGTAGGACATGCGGCGATCTCCAGGTTGCCCCCGTGGAAGCTCCACGGGGGCGCTGCGGTTCCGTCTTAGGCGACGGCGGCTTGGACGGCGCTGACGCCGCCTTCGTCGATGTCCTGGAGGATGATCGACACGTTCGCGGTGGCGAGGACGCCGCCGGTCGGCACGCCGAGCACGACTTCGGTGTTCAGGTAGGTGGACTTGAACTGCGTCGGCTGGTTCGCGCCCGCGAGGTCTTCGCCGGTCCCGGCCGCCGACTTCGTGGCGTTCAGCGCCTTCACGGCTTCAGCGGCGCGAGCGGCCTGCGTCGTGTAGGTCGCCGGGTCCAGGTTGATGATGACGGCGGACACGCCGTCCACGAACCCATCGGGGCCTTCGTCGGCGGGCGTGGCGCGGGAGATCAGGTAGAGGGTGGCGGCCATGGGGTCGGGCTCCTGTGGGTTGCTCTGTGCGGACGCGGCGACAGGAGACGCCCTGGCCGCAGCTAGGGAGACTACAGCCGGGGGCGGCGGACTGCTAGGGGAGCCATCGTCGAGTTGATCCCCTAGACCGTCGTCCAGAGGATCACCGGGGCCGCTGTCCAGGTAGTCGCTCACTTGATCGGGCAAGCTCCTGTGGCGCACTCGTCTCCGATCATCTCGACGAAGGTGTTCGCGCTGTCGAGATCGATGGGAAGAAGTGTAGAGGAATAGGCGCTATACGCCTCTTCCGTCACGACTTCTTGGGGCAGATACAGATAGCCGAGATCGGCGGCCGTCTTCGTAGGATCGTTTCTGTAGATGAACGACACGCCGACGTAGTGGCCCCAATTCTCGTCGAGCCATGCCACGATGTCATCCACTTCGTTCAGCGAGTAGCTGATCGTGATCGAACAGTTGTGATCGACATAGTTGTCCATCCAGAACTTGTAGCGTTCAAGCTGGCTGACAGCGCTCTCCAGGTTGACGTGCTTGCCGTCCACCACATCGAACTCGACATCCTCATACGCCACCGGGAACGTGACCAGCACGGCATCTGGTTCGGTCGGGTTGTCGATCACCTTGTAACCGGCGTCCCGGAGCTTCTGGACTACGGGATCGAGACGGTTGAAGTTGACGTTATTGAAGATGTAGCGGCCGAGCGGCTTGTGAACGCCTTCCGTCGTATCCATGATCTTGCTGAGCGTCCCGCTCGGCTTGATCGTGGTGACGGCCTTCGGACGCGGGAGCCCGAGTTCATCGGCCATGCCCCATGCGCCTTCGCGCGCCGCCCGGCCGATGGTCTGCGCCGCCGAGCGGTTGCCGTCATACTCCCACCGGACGATGCCGGTGAGGCCGACGCCGCAGAGCCGCAGGAAGTTGTTTAGTTCGTGCCATGACTTCTGAAGGACTTCATCGTTCAGGTTCACGCACGTCTGGCGGTAGTTGGCTCGCGCCACCAGACGCATCGCGTCTAGGAGGCCGGGGAAGTCACCGTTGAACTTGCCGAGATCGACTTCGACGAGATTGCAGAACGATTTGTTCCCGAGAAGGATTTCCGCGCAAGGATTGACGCCCTTGAACCACGGCGCACGGCGGTAGGCTTCTTCGGCGTTCAGGAAGCCGGGCTCAGAGCCGCCGCCCTTTTCCATGAGACCGAAGACGTAGTAGAGTTCATACTTCGTCGGACGCTTGCCGAACATGATGGAGTTGTTCGACTGAGCGCGTTGCTCATTGCCTTCCCACCAATTCCGCTTGGCGATGGCGAAGGGCTCGGCTTCCGGGTCGCCCCACGGGACCACGGCGATCTCCGCCGAGCGCCTGGACGACAACGTGGTCCCGAGCCAGTTCATGATGTCCAGGATGTCGATCCGCGTCAGAAGATCGCCCGCTCGGTTGTTCATGATGGCGACGATCTTGGTCATCGCCTTCGCAAGGCCGGTGTAGCCTGAACTGATCCAGCCGTAGCCCTTCAGACGCTCGCCCGCCGGACGGAGTTCGCTGAAGTCCAGGATCAGCTTCTTGGCGTTGCACTTGTTCGCCAGTATCTTCGCCGGGACCTTGGACCACGCTTCGGCGCTGTCCCCGACCTTGATCGTCCAGATGCCCTTTTTGACGGTCTCCTTGTTATACTCGGCTCCGCCTTTCCCCGTGCGCGTGCTCGGGATGATCTCTAGCTCCAGCGGGTTCGCGAAGCCGTTCAGGATGCCGGGGATCGGTTCGAAGCCGACGCCGCAGCCCTGGAGCAAGAGCCAGAAGGCGTCCGCGATGTCGCTCACCGTCTCGACGCGCAAGAACGAACAGTTGAATTGGCTCGCCTCACGCCTCTTCGACAGATCGGTTCCGCCAAGCCAGAGCGTGCGGCCGGACGTGGACACCTTGCGCGAGATCATGAGCGCACGGAGTTCCGCCAGTTCCTTCTCTTCATCTTCCGTCAGTTCGGTTTCCTTCGCACGGCTCCAAAGCCAGCGCTGGTGGCCGATGACGCGATCCACGGTATCGGTCCAGCTTTCGAAGACTTGGCCGGTGTCGTCCACGGGACGGTTGTAGGTGCGGCGCGTGATGACTTGCGCCCGAGTGGACGGCGATGCGAGATAGTTGGACACTGACGGGCGCTCCGGCTTACGCTGCGGCTTGGTGTTCAAGGCGGACGCGGTATTGCTTCCACCCGTTGAAGTTCCGGCTCCAGTTGCCGTCCAGGACGGCATCGTTCGGACCCGGCCCTGTGATCCTCCAGCGCTTCTCCCCCGATCCTGGGGCGAGGGGCGTGCCCTGGTGCTCCGCCGGGCTCGCGTGAAGCGGCCGGGCGACCACCAGATCATGCGCTAAGCGAAGGTCATGTTCTAGGTCTGGTGCCTTCCCTTCGTGCGTCATGTAGCTCACGCGGGCACAGCGGGCGACGGAGACCATGAGAGCCCGGTCTAGGCCGAGCATTTCGACTTCCTTCTCCGTCACATACGGCATGTGATACTGGCCGTAGATCAACTTCTGCGCCACGCTCTCGTCCATGGCCTTCCGCACTTCTACGGCCAGGGCGGCGATCTCAGGCTGAGCGTCGGGATGATCTCTTAGCGCAAAGAAGTTCTCCCACTCCGTTGCTGTGACCAGGACGTTGATGTGTCCATGGTTCTCGATCAGACGGTTGACGAGTTGCTTGTGAGCGCCGTGCGCGCCTACGGCCGCAAGCTGACGGGCCATGAGAATGCTGTGCTCACGGTCCTCGCGCCACAGGGCCACGGCTGTCCGTTGTTCGGGCAGGGTGAGCGCCTGACGCGCCTGCATCCCCGGCTGGTTCGCGCCCCACCAGATCGGCTCCGCAGGATCACGTTCGATGTCAGCGATCAACCTGGAGACGGGGATGGCGCGGCTCGACGAAGAGTTCCGGCTGAACATCCTGTGTGTCATGAGTTCGGCGTGGATGAACCTGGGATAGCGAAGCTGGAGCGTCGTCAGCCTGTCCAGTTCTGGTGAGGCGCTGTCAGCGATTACGGTTGCGGAGATCGTGGTCATATGCCGAAACCCAAGTCCTCTTCATCTGTGCCGAAGTCGAAGTTCGCGGCGTCATTGTCGAGTTCTTCACTCGCGGGATCGTAGGTGACGGTCTCCAAGCCGTAGCGCTTGCGGAACGTGCCTTCGAACTCTTCGAAGTTGTAGAACTTATAGACCTTCGCGATCTTGTAGGTATGGTGCCCCACCCGCTGTTCGAAGTGCTTGATGTCGAAGGCCACTTCATCCGGGACGGTCGCTGTCGTCAACGGAAGGTCTTCGAATATCCGCTTCAGTTCGCGGGAGAAGCCCGACTGACTGCGGATGGGGTTCTCGTAACGGCCTTTGGCCGCGTGCGCTTGCCAGTTCTTGAAGTCTTCCCACATCTCAGTAATGGGAAGAATGAACTCATTGCGCTTGTTCTGCCAGGAGTAGCCGAACTCGGCCGGGCCGAAGTCGAACTTCTCCATGAGCCAATCCAGGACCGCCCCGCGTGTGATGCTGATCTGTTCGATCAGTTCGCGTGTCCTGGGGAGATCGCTGTAAGGGTTGAACCCTGATAGGTCGCGCTGGAGCATGTCGTGAAAGAAGGCGTTCACGCCGCCGTCTTCGAACATTTGCTTCCGCAGCGCATCCCAATACACCTGATCGCCCTTGCGGTTCGCTTGGGCCTTGGTGATGAAGAAGCGGCGTTCGTCCTCCGTCGCCTCGACGATGTAATCATTGTTCGTGAAGATCAGCGTCCGCAGATAGTTCCGCTGACTGTAGCTCGGAAGGAACTTCTCATTGATCGAGACCCGACCGCCTGTGATAAGGTCCTTCAGCATGGCGTTGGCCGACTTGGACGCGGCTATCAAAGCCTCTTCGATCAGGAGCGCCGCCTTCCCCATCATGCGACCGTTGAAGTCGCCGAAGACTTCGTTCATGCGGCTGGTCGCCATGGCGTGTGACGATCCGAACGGCGCGCTGAACACCTGCCACACCGTCGTCTTGCCCGTGCCTTTCAGGCCGTTGATCGCCAGCGCCGTGCCGGTTGGACTGTCGAGCTTCTGATAGCCCCATGCGAACCAGTTCAGCATGTATTCGAGCTTGATCGGATCGCCGCCGCAGATCGTGTTCTCCAGGAGATCGTGGAAGTAGCTCCAATCCCCCTCCTTCGGCTGGAGCGCAAAGCCTGTCCACTGATTGAGAACCAGACCTTCGCTGTCGCGGTAGTTCCCCGCCGGACGGTCGGGACGGAACTCCATCTTCGAATAGGTCAACCGCTGCGGATGGTGGAACCACCACTCGGCCAGGGAGACCGGCCCCTCGGCGGTCTTAATCATCTGGTTCGCGTAGAAGTTCTTGAAGCTGGACACGTCGCTGAACGTATAGACCACGATCTCCGAACCATGATCGTCTTCCTCCTTACGGATACGCCCGACGACGGTCTTGCCCTTGTGATCCAGAACGAAGTGCTTGCGGTTCATCTCTTCGATCTTGCCGCCTTCGGTGACGGCGATCTCGTCGGCTACCGCTTCGTTCAGAAGGACGACGTTCTTGGCGTCCTCCTTGGCTTCGTCTTCCGAGTAGTCGTCGAAGTCCTTCTCAGGCTGGAGTTGCCACTGACGCGCTCCAGGGTTCTCTCCACGGTGCTTCAGCGCCTTGAACAGGAGCCCGCCCTTGGCGACTAGCTGGCCGGAGGCATTGTCCCGATTGAGGCTATCCCACCGCATCTCGACGATTTCGAGATGGTCTTCGAACTCGGGATCGCTGATACTCCAATCGACGAACAGTTGACGGCCTTCACCGCCTGTCAGCCAATGGACGGAACACATGAGACCAAACCATGCGTCCTGATCTCGGAAGTCGGTCGGGTCGAGCTTGTCCAGCGCGTCTTCGACCTGATCCAGCGTGAGGCTGTTCCACGATCCTGCGCCACGACTGTTCGACAGGACCGGCGCACGGAGTTTGTAGAGTTCAAGGACGCTGGCCGGTATCTCCGGGGCTTCGGCCAGGGCGGTCGGGCTCTCGGCCCATCTGTAGTGCGCGTGTGTCTTCGGGTGGATCGACCCGGCTGTGACGACCTGAGCGCCGATCTGTTTGAACTCGACGCCGGGATAGTCGGGGTGTTTGACTGCGCCCTTATAGTCGAGAGGGATACGCCCGAAGTAGTGACGCCCCTTGGTTCCCGTGATGACGAACGGGAACTTCGTCAGGTCCAGGCCCATCGCTCGGGCGAACTCTGAGAGCACCTGTCGGCCTTCGGGGAACGCTCGCGGATCGACATCGATCACCGCCCACCCTTCCGGGATCAGCGCACCGACGTTCCGACCGGCGTTCATGTGTGCCGTGGCCGCTACAAGTGGAACTCCAGCCTTGGTCCACTTCTTACCTATCGGGGCCTTTCCAAGTTCCATGACCCGGCCGTTGGCGAGGGTCTTGGTGGCCGCGAAATGGTGGAGCCTGACGAACGTCCATCCGGCGGCGTCGTAAGCGACGATCTGCCCTGGCTGCGGTAGGATGGACGGAGGCGATGACATCTAGTGGTTGACGCTACTCGTGAGCCTGTGTAATGCGGACGCTCTTACTCACCCCCTTACGGAGGATCAATATGTCGGATCAAGTTTCGGCTCAGGCGCTCATGTCGGCTCTCACCATGCCGCTGACAGAGCTTCGCGAGCGCGTCGATCTCGTCGAACGTCTCGCCATCGCGAGCCGCCACGCCGTTCTCACGGGTTCGGGTTCCACGGGTGCGTCAGCGACGACCGCAGCCGGGGCAGGCAACAAAACACAGCCCCCGGCGGCCGACAAGGGCTCCGCTGCGGCCGGTGGCACGAAGACGCAGGCCGCCACTCCCAAGCCTGCGGCCACGGCCCCCAAGCCCGCCCCTGCGGCGGCTGACGATGCCGTCGATCTCGACGCGGCGTTCGGCGATGCCGGTGGCGGCGGCGATGCGGGGGACTTCTCCGCAGAACTCGGCGACGGCGGCGACATGCTGGCGGATTTCGTGCCGGACATGACGCCGGAAGACGCGAAGGCCGCATCCGTGAAGATCGCGGGCGCAGTCATCGGGAAAAAGGACGCTGCGGAGTTGACAGCGGCCAGGACGGTGATGCAGAAGTTCGGCGTCACGAAGGTTTCCGACGTTCCGAACGACCGGGCCGTCGAACTCCTCACCGAGTTCAAGAAGGCATTCCCCCAATACGCCACGGCGTAACGGGTTCTTCACCACCGAACGACCAACATAGGCCCTGCCATCCTGGCTCCGGCCTCTTCACAGAAGGAACTTTCGAACATGGCTCTGAACTTCTCGGGCGAGAGCATCGTCCCCAAGCGCGGCGTGAACCTGACGGGCCGCAAGACCACGGGCGTCCGCACGTCCATCCTGAAGAAGGGCCAGAAGGTCATCACCCTCGGCGGCGACGTGCTGGAGGCCCTGAAGCTGGGCGACCTGGGCGACGGCCTGAAGGTCAAGGTGGTCAAGGGCTCCGGCGCGGTGTGGGGCGGCAAGCTCATGGTCCAGCCCGCCACGGACGGCGCGCTGACCCTGCGCTACGTCAACAAGGAGAAGAAGACGGCGGCGCACATCATGTCGGCGTCCCTCCCCTTCGAACACGCCGCCAAGGCCAAGTATAAGGTCTATGAAGAAGACAAGGCGCTGGTGATCGTGATCCCGGAGACCGACGACGAGACCGGCAAGGCCGACAAGCAGGCCGACGCCCCCACCGAGACGGCGGCCGAAGGCGGCGAGGGCGGCGACGCCCCGGCCGGTGAAGGCGCGGCTGCGGCGGGCGACGCCGACTTCGCCGCCTGATCCTGGCTCGACGGCGCTCCGGCGCTGTGCGAGTGTCGAGACCCCCGGTTCACGCCGGGGGTCTTTTCACATCCGCTCACCACAGGATCACCAGCATGGACTTGAAGACGCAGGACTATGAGGACGCGGCGTCCTCCACGATCCCTCCCATCGTCCACACGGACGCCGTTCGACCCGCTGTCGTCTTCCATCTCCTATCGGAGTTCGCGAAGGCCGGAGACAACCTGAACAAGTATCTGAAGAAGCCGCTGGTCTATGGTCCGTCGCGGATCACCGAAGAGCACATCGCGCAGTTCGTCGGCTTGGCCGACATCGATCCGCCGCGTGATCTGACGGACGAAGAGCGGGCGTTCGCTCACGGCGTCGTCGGCGTTGCGACCGAAGCGGCGGAGTGCGTCGAAGCACTCATGAAGGTGTGGTTCTTCAAGGAGCCGTGGGATCGCGTCAACGCCATGGAGGAAGGCGGCGACCTTCTCTGGTATATCGTCCGCATGTTGAAGGCCGCCGGTTACACGCTCCCGGAGGCCATGGAGAAGAACTGGAGCAAGCTGGAGAACCGGCACGTCCGCAGCCCCGGCCAGAGCTTCAACCCCGACGCCGACCGTAACCGCGACACAGACGCCGAGCGCGCGTTGCTGGAGGCCCCTGCGGGCGTGCGGAGCATCGTGGAGGGCGCAGCCGCCCGGCCGCCGCAGGAGCCCTACCTGGGGCTCGCCACGAACGCGCAGCTACGCGCCGAGATGGAAGCGCGGGAGAGCCTGGGGCACACCGCCGACGACTACCGCACCACGGACGGCGGCCCCGTGGGCGAGCGCCGGGGCCTTGCTCTCCTGGTCACGCGCGGCGACCAGGGGCAGGAGGAAATCTGGCTCGACAGCTACGCGGGCGGCGCGGCTCCCGGCGGCGAGTGGGCGACGCTCACCACGGCGCTCTATCTCGGGCCGAACCCCGGAGAAGAGGCGATCCGGCGCACCTACATCGCGTGCGATCTCCTTGCGCCGGACGGCGTGAAGATCAAGGTCGGGGACTTGGAAGTGAGCGCGACCGGCGTCCATGCCGACAAGCTCCTGGAGAAGAGCGAACCTTACACAGGGCCGGGCTCCTTCGCTGAAGCGCACGGCGGACGGCACAAGAACATGGACCTTCCCGGAAAGCCGATCCACGGGACCGACTAAAGCCCGGTCTAGGCCGGGGCTTGACGCACCCCGGCCGCTTCCCCTACAAGGGGACCTTGACATGATGACACGATTAGAACGGCTCCCTCATGGTGGACTTCACGGCTGAACAGACCGACGCTATCGAGCGCGGCGTTCGCTACTTCGACAATTTCGAGTTCAACCGGCAAGAGGTCTTTCGCCTCTTCGGCCCGGCCGGAACGGGTAAGACGACGCTGGCGAAGGAGATCGCCAAGCGGACGAACCGCCGGGTCGCCTTCATGGCCTTCACAGGCAAAGCGGCCATGGTGCTCACCGTCAAGGGAGCGCCCGCGACCACGATCCACAAGGGCATCTTCATCCCGCGAGGCTCGGCTACGGCCGCCTACCAGGAAGAGCTTTCTAAGTATGACGCGATGCAGGACGGCCCCGAGAAGCATGAACTCGGCCGCAAGCTCGATAGTCAGAAGAAGGCGCTGAACCAGCCGGTCTTCGTCCCGCGTGATCTGAGCGAGTTTCCCCGAGATACTGCCTTCACCCTGGACGAAGTGTCCATGGTGGACAAGTTCATCGGTGAGAGCGTCCTGAACCTGGGGTTCCCGGTCATCGCACTCGGCGATCCCTATCAGTTGAAGCCGGTCGCGGGTGAGGGGTTCTTCACCAACGCCAAGCCGGACGTGATGCTGAAGACGATCCACCGTCAGGCGACCGGCAACCCGGTCCTGCGGCTCGCGACGGCGATCCGGCCGGTGAGCGGCGGAGGCGGCGGCCGGGCGCTCACTCTGCCCTACGGCTCACTCGGGGACAGCCGCATCGTCCGCAGCATGAAGCCCGCCGAGTATGCGGAATACGATCAAGTCCTCTGCGGCACGAACAAGACGCGGATCATGGCGAACGCCGCCTTCCGCAGGATGCAGAAGCGGACGAAGGTTCTGGAGCCCGGCGAGAAGCTGATCTGTCTCCAGAACAACTATGAGATCGCGGGGGCGTTGAACGGCTCCATGTGGACGGTCGAAGAGTGCCGCTTCGAACAGAAGGGTCCGCACAAATACTACCGATGCACACTGTCCTCGCTCGACATGCCGGGCGACGTGCTGCGGAACGTCCAAGTCCACGTCATGCCGCTCCTGGAGGGCACGGACCAATATCAAAAGTTCTGGCTCCCGGCGATGACCGGGAACAAGGACGCCCTGGTGATGACCTACGGCTACGCCATCACCGTCCACAAGGCGCAGGGTTCCGAGTGGGGATCGGTGGCGCTGGTGGACGAATGGAGCCGTCAGGATCACCAATACGTCAACTGGCTCTACACAGGCGTCACCCGTGCCGCTAAGCGTGTGACCATCGTCCGTAAGGAGACCGGCGCATGAGTGAAGATGTCGAAGTCTCCCCATACGCCCCGAAGGGCGGGAGCCAGCAAGCGCACGCGATCCTGGGGGCATCGTCCTCCGATAGGTGGATGAACTGCGTCGGCTCCGTGGCGCTGTCTGAGGGCCAGCCAAACAACTCCAGCCGCTACGCCATGGAGGGCACGGCGGCGCACCACTTGGCCGAGACATGCCTGAGCCTGGACGTGCATCCGACCGCGTTCACCGGGCAGTTCATCTCCTACCTGGGGGAGATCGTCGAAGACCTAGAAGACGATTACGTCGAAGACCCGCAGAACCCCTACTTCCCAATCGAAGAAGACGACATGGTGAAAGCCGTGGCGACCTACACGGAAGCGATTGCGGCGAAGAGGGCGGAACTGGAGGCCCTATACCCCGGCCGCGTGATCGAGTTCCTGGAGAAGAGCTTCAACCTGTCGAAGCTCTATCCCGATATGTTCGGGACGAACGACTACTGCCTCCTGGTTCCCGGCGTGATCCTTGTGGTCTTCGACTACAAGCACGGTCGCGGCAAGACCGTCGAGATCGCGTGGAACCCACAGCTTCTCTACTACGCCATCGGCGCGATCCTGGAGAACTGCCAGACCACGGACAGCTACCCCATCGAAGTCGAGTGCATCATCGTCCAGCCCCGGAAGGCACACAAGGACGGGCCGGTGCGCGGTCACACCTACACGATGGCGGAAGTCAACGGGTTCATCGAACGTCTGGTGGAGGCGGCCAAGGCGACCGCCGCCGTGCCCCGTGGCCGGATGACAGACGAGAAGTGGATGGACTACCTGAAGCCCGGTTCCTGGTGCGTCTTCTGTCGAGCGAAGGCCAAACCCTGTCCGGCGTTGCTAGAAGAGGCTCAGGAGTTGGCCCTGGTGAGCTTCGGCGACCTGTCCGAAGATGAAGTCCTGAACCACGGGGAGACGGCCAAGGAGCTTGCGAACCGAACCTTCGCGTCGAACGACGCCCTGGCCCGAGCGCTGAAGTTCGCGCCCGTGCTCGATAGCTGGCTTCGGGAGCTTCAGGCGCGAGCGCAGCATGAGGCCGAGAACGGACGGCCTGTGGAAGGCTACAAGCTGGTGAGGAAGCGGGCGAACCGCAAGATCACCGACGAGAAGGAAGCCGTTGCGATCCTTAAAGCCGAGAAGGGTGCGACGGACGATCAGATTTACAAGAAGAAGATCAAGACCCCGGCTCAGCTAGAGAAGCAATTCGGCAAGACCGTCGTCGCGAAGTTCAGCCATAAGCCGGACGGCACACTAACACTGGTCCCGCGAGACGATCCGCGTGAGGAAGTTGTAGTCAACCCGTTTGCGGATTTGAGCATCGAAGAGATGGGCGGGAATGGCATCATAGACGCCGAGTTCACCGTTGTCGAAGATGCTGGTGAGTTCGACTTCATGGCGCTCCCCGCGCCCGAACCTGTGTCTGCGGAGGACTTCGATTTCGGCTAGGGGTGTGACACGGAAGTCCCTTGAACAGGGAATTAACCATGCTACACCTGGGGGATGGATGTAGCCGAAGAGTGGCGGCCCGTCTTCCAGCAAGTCGTGTATCGAGCCCTGTGTGATGCGCTCGGCTTCACGAACCTTCCGCATGAGAAGGACGAGCACAAGCGCACGGTGAATGAGGCTCGGTCCTGGTTCATCGAAGACACAGAAGAGTTCCGCGAGATGTGTGATCTCGCGGGAATGGATCACTATGGAGTGCGGCAAGCCGCCACACAGTTGATCTACGCGCGCAGCACAGGCGACCACACGAAGATACCGCCCTACTGGCGCGAAGTCTTTCAGAAGCGTCGCATCCCGAACCTGACGAACATCGAACGGGCTATTGCCAATCTCGCCAAGCCGAAGTAGCTTGGGATCGGCCCCCTCATGGGGCTCCTTGACATGCTTAAACGATAGAATGGAGACTACCATGGCCGATAAGGCTGAACAGGTCATCTTGACCACGCCTGTCTTCCGTCTCGGGTTCCCGAACCTGGACAAGCCCTCCAAGATGGAAGGCTCCGCAGGCGATCCCAAGTTCGGTGTCACCGAACTCTTCACCCCCGCTGGCTTCACTCCCGCCGACGCCCAACGCTGGACGGCGATGCGGAAGGCGGCTCTCGCTGCGCTCACCGACAAGTTCGGAACGAAGTGCATCGATCAGGCGACGAAGAAAATCCTCCCGGCCTACAAGATGCCGTTCCGAGACGGCATGGAGAAGCCGGACAAGGACGGCTTCGGGGCAGGCGTCGTGTTCGTCCGTGCGTCGAACAAGAACCCGCCCGGCATGGCGAAGATGATCCCCGGCGGCAAGGCGAAGCTGACGCACAGCGACTTCTACGCCGGGTGCTACGCTCGCGCGTCGGTGTCCTTCTGGGCGTTCGACAACTCGGGTAACAAGGGCGTCTCGACGAACCTGCATAACCTTCTCTTCATCGGGGACGGTGCGCGGTTCGGTAATCAGGGGCCGGATGTCGAGAACGACTTCGCGGACCTTGGCGACGAAGAGATCACCTTCGGCGACGATCCGCTGGCGGCCAACGCAGGCGAGATCGAGTTCTAAGACCGCGTTCCTCCCCAGGAGCCAGAGGGGCGGCACGGTCAAGGCCGCGTCGCCCCTCTTCTTTTCACCAAGGATCATCATGCCGGGTCTCGCGATCACCAAGCTCCCGTTCGGTCTCTACTGTGAGAACATCGAAACCAACGGACAGCCCTACCTCTTCCGAACGCACATCACCCCGTGGACGTGGTGGCCGTTCAAGACCCGCATCTATCTCCACGTCTTCTTCCGGCCGGACGCAGATCGCGTCTTCCACGATCACCCCTGGAGCTTCCACACGCTTGTCCTGTGGGGCGGCTATGACGAACTCTCGCACCGCCGCGCTGGGCCATGGGTGCTCCAGCGCACGGCCACAGAGGACGCGCCAGACCGCCCGGCGCAGATGGGGCGGGCTCCCACGGGCAAGCTGGTCCCCGACCGCCTGCGCTGGCTCTCCTGGCGCTCCAGGTCGCCCGAGCACGCGCACCGGATCACCCGGCTCCACACGCGCCGCGTCGTCACCCTGATCTTCCGGGGCGAGCGTGGTCGAGATTGGGGCTTCTGGTGCCCTCCGGCGGACTACCGCGACGACACTGGCCAAGTCATCGTCAGCCGCGTCAACAATCCCACGAACAACTGGACATGGGTTTACTGGCGCGACTACCTGGACAATCACAACCCCGAGCAAGGTGAGGCATACTGACGTGGCCGAGTTCAGTGAACCCGACTTCGGCGATAGCGAAGAGCCGGACTTCGGCGCGGGCTTCGGCCACAACGGCGGCCCGGCCATGGACTTCGAAGGCGAGGAAGTCGGCAACCCCGACATCATGACCGCAGCGGCGCAGAGCCGCATGAAGTCCTTCGTCGAGCGTATTGAGCGTGTCCAGGAAGAGAAGGACGCCGCTGCGAACGACATGAAGGAAATCTACGCCGAAGCCAAGGGCGAAGGCTATGATACGAAGGTCATGCGGAAGGTGATCGCACGCCGCAAACAGGACAAGGTGAAGCGCGAAGAGGAAGAGGCGCTGATCGACCTGTATGAGAGTGCGCTGGAGATGGTGAAGTAGCACCTTGCCCCGCCTTGATCGTGCAACAATCGACTTCGAAACACGGTCGCGGATCAATCTGAAGAAGTCCGGCGCGTGGCGATACGCGCAAGACCCTTCGACGCAGATCGCGTGCCTGTGCTTCCGTGTGCCGGGCGTCCAGAAGCCGGGGGAAGTCGATTACTGGCTCCCGGCGTGGGTATGCGACATCCTTGGTCTGCCCCACATGCCACCGCCCGCCGCGCTCCTGAAGTGGATTGAAGAGGGCGGCTGTGTCGAAGCTCACAACGCCATGTTCGAACGGGCGATCTGGCGCAGCATCCTTCTCGGGCAAGAGTTCTGGCCGGACATCCCCGACAATCAGTGGCGGTGCTCGGCTGCAAAGGCCGCCAGCTTCGGCCTACCCCGCGCGCTGGAGAAGTGCTGCATCATCATGAGGCTCCCTGTCCAGAAGGACAAGGAAGGCCACGCTCTCATGATGAAGATGTGCAAGCCCCGTAAGGCGACCAAGAAGCTCCCCGAGACGTGGGTTCAAGACCCCGAAAGCCTGTGGCGTCAACTCGCCTACTGCAAACAGGACGTGATCGCGGAAGAGCGCTTCAGCGAAAGCCTGCCCGATCTGAACCCGGTCGAGCAAGAGATATGGCTGATCGACCAGGAGATCAATGAGACCGGCCTGCCCGTCGATCTGCCCCTGGTGAACAAGGCTATCGAGACGCTGGCGACGTTGAAGGAGCGATACGAAGCCGAGATCGTCAAGCTGACGAACGGCCGTGTGGATCGTGTGACCAAGCGCGCCGCTCTGAAGGAGTGGATGTGGGATAACGGTTTCGAGATACCGGATACGAAGGCGACCACGCTCGACGAACTCTTGCAAGACGAGTTCTTGCCAGACCATATCCACGGCGTCGTCAGCCGGGTCCGCATGGCGGGTCGAGCGTCCACCGCCAAATACAAGACCATCGCCTACCGTGCATCCGAGGACGGCCGTTGCCGCGACATCCTGGTCTATTCAGGAGCGACCAGGACGGCGCGGTGGGCCGGAGCCGGTATCCAGCCGCAGAACCTTCCGCGCGGCAAGATCAAGGACATGGACGCCACCGTCTTGAAGCTCATGGAGCTAGACGTTGACGAACTGGAGGAAGAATACGAAGACCTGTATAGCGTCTTCTCGGGCGCGCTCCGTGGAGCGATCATCCCCGGTGTGGGGAAGAAGCTAGTCACCGCCGACTACAGCGCCGTTGAAGCGCGGGGGCTCTTTTGGGTGTGCGATCACCAGGAGGGCGTCGAGATGTTCCTGAAGGGGATCGACCCCTATCTGGAAATGGCGGCCTTCCTAGACGATGTTCCATACGAGAGCCTGAACAAGAAGGATCACCCGGATCAGCGCCAGTTCGGCAAACAGATCATCTTGGGCGCGGGCTATCAGCTAGGTCCGCCGAAGTTCATTGACTACTGCGCTCAGTCGAAGATCATCATCGATCTTCCCAAGGCGAAGAAGGGTATCCACGGCTACCGCGAGCGCCACAAGCCTGTCCCGCTGTTCTGGTATGCGTGCGAGAACGCCGCTGTCCAGGCGATGCAGAACCCCGGCGTGGTGGTCCGCGTCAACCGGCACATCGCCTACAAGCGCGTCAACCGCTTCCTGTTCTGCCAGTTGCCGTCCGGCCGTCTGATCCCCTATCCCTACCCCGAGCTAACGTGGAACACCCGCGAGTTCCTTGACGAGAAGACCGGCAAGTGGGTTACATCGAAGAAGCTGGCGATCACCTATGAGGAAGTGGACAGCTTCACGAAGAAGTGGTCCCGCTCCTACACCTACGGCGGCAAGCTGGTCGAGAACATCGTTCAGGCTCTTTGCCGCGACATCATGGCCCATGCCATGCGGACGGTGAAGAAGGATGGCCGGTTCCAACTTCTCTTGACCGTCCACGATGAACTCGTCACAGCTATCGAGATCGTCAAGGTGGCGGCGCTCGGCGGCGACAAGGAAGCCTACAAGCTCCTGGAGCAACTTATGTGCGTCCTGGCTCCGTGGGCGAAGGGCTTTCCCATCGCGGCCGAAGGGGCGACCATGGATCGCTACCGCAAGTGAAGCCGGGGCCACTTCGCTTCAAGCTCCCGCCGCGCGACTATCAGAAGCGGGAGTTCTTCGCGCACCGGCTGTCAAAGGCCCGAGCGCTGTTCTGGTCCATGCGGACGGGCAAGTCGAAGGCGACAATCGATAAGGCGGCCTTCCTGTGGCATATCGAAGAGATCACAGGCGTCATTGTCCTCGCGCCGAACATCGCGCACCAGAACTGGATACTCCAGGAGTTCCCCACTCACTGTCCGGTTCCATGGGAAGGGCTCTACTACGTCGGCGGCCGAGCGCGGACGAAGCAAAAGGCGTTCATGGCGCAATTCGAGCGCATCTGTCGCGGCCGTGATGCACTCATGGTCTTGGCCGTGAACTCGGAAGCCCTGTCGAGCGAGACCACCAAGAAGTTCATTCAGACCTTCCTGAAGCACCACAAAGGCAAGGTCTTCATGGTGGGAGATGAAGTCCACCAATTCGGTGCGGCCGGTTCCAAGCGCACGGGGACGGCCAAGGTGATCTCCAGGCGGTCGCTGTATAAGCAAATCCTCTCGGGCACGCCTATCGACGACAGCCCCATGTCCGCCTACTCTGAGTTCAACCTTCTTCAAGAGGGCTGGAGTGGGTTCACCACCGTTGCCGACTTCAAGATGCACTTCGGCGTGTGGAAGGCTCGACAGACGGCCAGCGGGCAGACCTACCAGCAATACCTTGGCCCGCAGAACGAAGAAGAGTTCAAGGAGAAGATCGCCCCGTTCACGTCAGTAGTGACGCGCGAGGAAGCCGGGCTCCTGAAGCCTATCGACGTTCAGAAGCGCTTCGCCATGACCGATGCACAGCGCAAGGTATGGAAGGAGTTGAAGGACAACCCTGTTCTCGGGGACAAGGTGATCGAGGCTGGCGTCCTCATGCTGAAGTTCCAACAAATATCGTCGGGCTTCTTCGTGGACGAGAACCGCGAGTTGCGTGAGATTATACCGCCTGAAGAGAACCCGCGCTTCCTCCTAGCAATGCACGAACTCCGCAACGCTCAGGGCAAGGTCATTGTGTGGTGCCGCTTCAAGTATGACATTAAGTGCCTGACGGCGATGTGCGTTGCCGAGAAGATACCTGTGCTCAATATGTTCAGCGAAGTGCCGCAGCGCCAGAAGTATGAGAACCTGATCGCTCTTCGGGATGACCCTAACCTGAAGGGCATCATCGGACAGCCTCAGTCCGGCGGCGCGGGTGTGGACATGCGCGCAGCGAATACGATGATATGGGCCTCACACACGTCCACGGCGGTCCAGCGTAATCAGGCGTCCGACCGTGCGTCGGCCGTTGGCAAAGCCGCAATCGATCTGGTAGATATTGTCGCGGACAACTCGAACGACGATTACATTCTCCAGATACTCGCAAACAAGGAGAACGTCGCCGACCGTCTGAGCCGAACTGGCCTTCAGGAACTCTTACAGAGGATTGGTGACGGGTAATGAGTAAGGTCTTTGTAGTCCAACAGCATATGCGGAAGGACCGCACCAGCGGCGCTCTCTCGTCACACGACTACACGTCCGCTGAGAAGTTCGGACAAGTCGTGTTCCTGGTCCCGGCGCGTCAGATCGTCGAAGCCGAATATGGCGGCGACGTTGAAAAGCTTCTCGCGGACAAGCTGAAGGACTTGTCGCCGGACGACTACATCCTGCCTTCGGGCGACGCCATCCTGTGCGCGCAAGCGATCCTCGCTGCGGCGAACGTCACCGAAGAAGGCGGCAAGCTGCGCCTCCTGAAGTGGGATCGTCACCAGGACAACTACAGCCCCGTCGAGATCAGCGTCCCGTTCTAATCACCACTCATTCACCAGGATCATCACATGCAACTCGTCATCGGACTTTCGGGCTTCGTCGGCTCGGGCAAGACCACCGTCGCCGAATGGTTCATCGGGAACCACGGCTTCAAGCGCTTCAGCTTCGCCGATCCCATCCGTGAGATGATGATGGTCTTGGGCGTGGACGAAGCGACCCTGCGCGACCCCAAGAAGAAGGAAGAGCCGCACCCGGCGCTCATGGGCCAGACGCCGCGTCATGCCATGGAGACCCTTGGCACGGCGTGGGGCCGCGACATGATCCATCCGCATCTGTGGATCGGGCAGTTCGGCATCCGCACGAAGAAGGCCCGGCTGGTGATCGTGGACGACGTTCGCTTCCCGAACGAAGTCACCGCCATCCGCAGCATCGGCGGCAAGGTATTCAAGCTGATCGTGCCGGGCCAGGAGCCGCGCGTGAACACCGACAGGTTCGTTCAGCGGATCGTGCCCGACGAAGCTCTGTCGAACGACTTCGTTACCGGGGGCGTCACCACGAAGGCGCTCTATGAGTATATCTACGCGAAGACCTTCGGGCGCGAAGATGTGACGCCGCCGGGCATGAAGCTCGACGTGTGGGCGAACATCCCCCTGGAGATCAAGGCGGAGATCATGGCCGAGCGCGCCTCTGCGGCGGAGGCCGGGGCATGAAGCGCCGGAGCCCGCTGACGCCCGCCGGATGGACCGTGCTGGCGCTCCTGGCCGTCGCCCTGGTGCTCGGGCTCTACACGGTCGCCGTGGCCTGGGGCTACGCCCCTGCGCCTCCTGGACCGCCTCTCGGGCCATGGGCGCGCTGATGGCCGCCGGAGAGCCCCCTAGCCCGTCCTGGAGGCCGCAGCCGCGCGGCGTGGACCCTCGCCGCCATGAGGGGCGCGGCGGGAGCGCTGCGGGGCGCTATGACGGGCCTGCGGGCGTGGACGATAGGACGACGGCCAGGACCCGCCGCGTGACCGGCTCGGGCGGGATGCTCGGCAAGGCCGGAGCGCCGCCACAGCCCCCGCCTGCGCCCTCCTGGAGCCCGCCCGATGGCGAGTGAGACCGCCCTGTGGAACTGGCTCTCGGGCCAGGGCAAGCCGCCGCGCGCCGATCTGCATATGCAGCGCGTCGAGAACCCGCTGACGGCCGCCGGGCCGGACGTGGAAGGGCAGTTCGGCGCGGCGCACTTCCACGTCGAACTGAAGGTGCTCCACGACGGCGGCCACCTGGGGACGCCTGAAGAGACCGGGCGTCTGAAGTTCCGCACGGGTCAACGCGAGTGGAGCCGCCGCAGATGGGAAGTCGGCGGGATCGCCTACCTTCTGGTGGAAGGCTTCAAGGGAGAGCTATTCCTGATCCCTGGCGCGTTCGCGATGGCGCTGGAGAAGATCGGCACGGTCAAGACCGCGTATCTCCGCTCCCTCTCGATCTGGACTAGGAAGCGGGATGCCGAGAGCCTGGACCAGCTATTCAGCGGGCCTCTGTCTCGGCCAGTGGAAGCTCGGGATCGCGTAGAGCGGCGGCTTCAGACCGATCAGCGGCTTCGCGAAGCATCCCAGCGAACCGGCGGGCTTGCTCAGGCGATAGGTTCGCTTCCTGTCGCATGAAAAGCTGATCGCCGGAGCCCTCTTCTGCGGCCCCGACGATCAGCTTTACCGCTCCGGCGGCGTAGGCACAAGAGAGCGCCAGCGGCATGACGATCAGCCCCCGATGTGCGGGATGTTCGGGGGCACATGGCCCCCGTTGAACACCGCGTTCAGCCCCAGCCAGATCAGCGTGGAGATCGCCGTCAGCGCGATCCCTAGCGCGGCCAGGACGCCCTTGTTCTTCATCGCCTGAGAGCCGGTGCGGAGATCGCGCAGATACGCGAAGTCCTTCTGCGTTTCCCGCATATCGGCATCGTTCGTGGTGACGATGCCGATCTGCAAGAGGGTTTGACGCACCGCCCTTTCGACGAGCGCGTCAACCTCTTCAGGGCTTTGAGCCCTTAGCGGGGCTTGCGGTTGACGCTGGTCCATCGGACTTCGGAGGCTCCGTATAATACGCGAACTGTGCAGTCGCTTCCTTGATCCAACGCAGAAACTCGGTCTCGTTGTCCGTCAGCTTCTTGAACTCACTTTGCGTGAGCGTGAAGACATCTTCAAGGGCCGGTGTCCCTTTTTTGAGGATGCTCCACTTTACGCTCTGTGTCTTGACGGGTGACGGTTGTGGTAACGGTGGTTTGGCCGGGATTTCCTTGACCACTTCCGCTGGCAGCGGCGGCGGCGCTTGTCGTGCTGTCGAACATGCTGAGCATGTCAGCATAGTCGCGATTGAGATCGTCCGTAGCGCCTTGAGCATTGGTCTGTGCCTTTTCGATGATCTTGGTGGGGGACAGCTTGGCGCGGATGGTGCTGATCTGCGCCTGATAGACTTGCTGTTTGGCCGCATACACCTGGACGGCCTTCGTGTAGGTCACGATGTTCTTCGTCGCGGTCTCGACGGATTGACGCTCCAGTTCGACTTCGCCCCGGAGTTGATCGATCTGGCCGCCTTGCTTGACCACCAGGGCCGAGTTGGCGTCCGCGTGCTTGACGTAGTTCTTCACCGCGAAACCGGCGAAGACCACGCTGAAGACGAGAAAGACCAGCGGAACCCACACGATCATCCGTGCGGGCTTGAAGATGTATGAGACGAACGCCAGTAGCGGCCCGCCGGGGAGGAAGAAGGAGGCGCAGAGCTTCAGGAAACCCATCGTCAATGATCCTTCTTGATCCAGCTATCGTGAGAGTTCATGACCGTCATGGCGTGCGCCACGGAAGCGTGAAGCTCGGCGAACCGCCGCATCTCCCGGCGCTCGCGCGCCGCCCGCTGCACTTCGGCATACCGCACCGTCGCCTGGAGAGCCAGGAGTGTCCGGCGGTTCTCTTCGATCAACGCCTTGGTCGCGCTGAATTGTTCGCGCAGGATCGCATCACGCTTGCCGAGCCGGATGTCCCGCTCCTTCCCCATCTCGACGGTTTGCTTGTCCGTTTCTGAATGGACGATGAAGCGCACCGCGTAGGTGACGGTGAAGACGAACAGGAGAAGGGCGGCGGTGAGGAAGATCGCCTGAAGGATCAGGTTGCGGCGGGCGATCCTCTGGAGTTCGCTGTCAGGCATCTCACTCAGGGTCCTTTGTCACACGGGGGCGTAGGCTGCGCGTCCGGCGCTGCGTTCTGCGCGATCTCCAGGCCACGGATGTTCGACAGGCGGGTCGAGTGGTCATCCCACACCGCACCACCGACATAGAAGCCGAAGATCGCCGTCAGCGATCCGAAGCCCCCAAGCACGGCCATCTGGCCCACGCTTTCGTGCTTGCCGAACAGAAGAGCAAGGATCACGACGCCCATGTCGAACGTCGTGATCCAGAGCATGAACCGGCGGCGATACTTCCAGGCATCGGTGTTTGTGGTGGACGATACAGTCGTCACCGGGGGCGAGACCGTTGTCCTGAGTTCGCTGTCGGCCATGGGTGTTTCTCTCATGCGTATAGGGGTGAATGGAAGGGTCGCGGCTAGTTGCCGCAGCTTACGCGCCGAAGGTGTCCCGCCAGTAGAAGACATCCGCGAACATAGGTCCAGCGGCGCGATTGAAGAACCCGCCGGGACCAATGCGATCAGGAACCCCGCCGAGTTGCGCTGTATCGCTTTCAGTGAAGACCACGATCCATTGCTTACCATTGGCGGATATAGAGTATTCGAGTTGCGAAGTTAGCGCGATGTGACGGACACGAAGGAACATCTTGCCATTCGAGCCGAAGCAGAACTGCGATGAACTCACATTACCGCCGAACCCGCTAGGAAGGTTGAAACTCCCGATGATGGGGCCAACTAGAGGGGGTGATCCCGAACCGCTGATCTCCATGCGGCATACAATCACCTTGGCGATACCGGAGTTCTTCAGGGCGAAACCAACCCCAGCGAAGTTCCCGGCTCCACCCGTGATGTGGAAACCCATCTCCGCCGTCCAATCGGACGCAGGGGATGGGATCGGCTTAATCATGCCGAATGGGTTATCGCCCGCAGCCGGTGGAGGGCAGGCAAAGAGCAAACCGAGATCAGCGTCATCGGCCAGGGAGCCTCCCGCAAGACCGCCCAACTCCACGAAGTCCGCAGCCCCCGGAGGCTGATAATCCCATTCGTGCATGTGGCCGTAGGACATGCTGTCGGGATTGAAGACTTGGTTTTGCGGCTCATAATCGGTGTCCTCATAGTAGAAGACATGACCGTAGCTGTCCGTATAGGTCGTGCCGCTGGACGCACGGGCGTCTTCGTCATTGATGACAAAGCCGACGCGAAGGTTCGCGAGCGTGGTTCCGAGGAACGCTGTGTTATCGACGTAAGTGGGTATCCAGATTTCACCATCCACGGACGTAGAGACCGTGACGTTGCCGTCCGCCGTGATGCTGAGACCAGCGAAGAACGGGATACCACCCGCAGGCGTGGTGCGATAGAGATTACCACCGAAGACCGGAGCGCCGCCAGTTTCGTCCTGCGTCCACTTATTGCACTCCTGGCCGATAAAGCCCGTGTAGCCGAAGACAATCGCGTGCTTGGTGACGGTATTGAAGATCGCGATACCGAAGTGCGTATGGGCGATGTCCGGCATCCCGCTCATGATCCGCGCCTTCATCGTGAAGGGGAATGCGCTCGGGGCATCTGGCCGCAGGAGATAGTGTTGCGTTGTCGGAAGGTGACTGACGCCGGGGACCTTCAGTCGCATCTCGCCCGGCACGTTCTCGGCCGAGATCAGGGCGGTCGTGCCGTTGGTGCTGTCGCTGTGCGCCGTGAAGTCATCGGCATTGGGAGGCGCAGTCAGACCACCGACGCCCACGCTGCGGAGTAGTGCGACGATCTCTTCCATCGTCACCCGGCGGATGGTGTTATCACCCTGAGCGATGTAGAGATCATCGGTGATTGAAAGCGCGCCTGCGGACGGCAGTTGCGACATCTTCTTGGTGGTCATGTGCTGCGTCCTTTAGGAAGAGGCTTTGATGCCGAACTCTGCGGCGTTAACCGCAGTCGCCGCCCATGCGGCATTTGTATGGGGGTCTTTGGGGAAGACGGTCGTGACCGCTATGCCTTGACCGGCTCCGGTGATCTGAAGGCTCTTCTCCGCACCTTCGGCCACGTCGCTACCAGACAGGACTTGGTGCTTCACCCCGTGAATGGTGGTTCCGGTCGAGCGTCCTACGGACACGACTTGCAACCCAAGCACAGTCGAACCATCACTGGAGATGTCACCATAAGCGTAGGTGTCCCTGTCATTGATGGCCGCTAATTCCACATAGTTTGAGAAGTTCGGACCTGGACCTTCATTCACAGCCGCATAATTCTCGGACGCTCCAACGGATGATCCATCACCATGCGACCCCGCCGCGCTCGGCCGAATGGTCTGGATCACCACCATCCCCAGGAAGTCAGCCGGGCCATCCCCCGCCGCATTCCAGGCCATGAAGTCGTCCAGGTTGCCGTCAGGACCCGTGTTATAGCAATGGCCGATGCCGACCGTGTTAATGCCCTTGGGGCCTGAGCCGTATGTGTCACCCGCGAAGTTGATGACTTCAGTCCCGTTGACGTGGACGATTATCGATCCTGCATCATCCACGACAGCTTTCATCTCGACGCGGTTCCATGCTCCGGTCGTGAGAGCCGCCGACGAAGTTGCAACCTGAGTGCCGTTGATCCAAAGTTCCAAGAACCAGGTGTTATTCAGAAGGAGCTTAATCCCGTTTCCCGACGCAGTATCAAAGCTGTTTACCATCGGACCATTTGCACACAGGATTACCCCTTGTTTGTCCCCGCCATATATATTGCCCGTCTTGACGCTGACGCCCACGAATAGAGGATCATCGGCTCCTGTAGCTGACAGGGGAATAGTCTTTGTTCCCGTGATGCGATCTTGACCGTTCTGAACCATATACAGCGATCCACCGCCATTAACGCCGCCATTAGTGATCCAGCAAGCGGTATCACTTATGCTGGCGGTGTCCCACTTTCGCAGGAAGTCACTTCGACCCTGGCCTGAAGCGGCGTGACTATCGAAACCATCCATGAACAGGATCATCGGTCTTATCCTCAGAAGGTGGTTGTCTTCAGCACTTCGACGTATTGCTGCGCCACTAGACGGCCACCATTATTGTGCGTCAGCACTTCGACATACTCTTGTATGTCTTCTAACGGAGCGTCGAGCGGAGCGCCAGATACGGGGAAGTCCGCAGACAGAAGATTGCCACTACCATCGTCGAGCGGAATGCCAATGGCGTCCGACAGTTCGACTTCGATCTCAGACCGCACCACGAAGTTCGGATCAGTGAATGTCTTCATCTCGCCGTTCGTGGTCCAATGGATATACGGAACCGTCCAGGCTGTCGTGAACGTCACACCGTCGTCGGAATACTGGACTTCGATCTGTTCCGGCATCTGACGGTAGATGACAGGATCGTCAGCCGCCGGACGCGCGGTGAGGCGCACTTCACCAACGGCGACCGGCGAGTTGTAGCGGTAGCCGATGGGGAACCGATAGGAGACATCGCTGTCTGATCCCCACGACGTGTTTGGATTGCCGTCGTGAAGGTTGGCGAGAGAGATGCCCGCACCGCTGTAGGTGTCCCGAGCGAACTCGCCGAAGATGTCCGTCTGCGGAGGACCACCGGGCGATGGGGCAAAGACCATCTCGGCCATGCCATAGCCGTAGTAAGAGTTCTCTTCGCCGTCCAAGAGCAAGCGCCAGTAGGTGTGCTCGCCCCACGGCGATCCGAAGTAGCCGGTAGCATGGCCGGGCAGGGTGAAGACGCGGGGCTCCAGGTTGCCCCAGCCGGTTTGACCCGTGACGCTCAGGCTGGTGGTCCAGTTCACGCCATCGTCAGAGAACACGATGTCGAAGTCCTTGGGATCACCGATCTCATACGGGTCTTCACAACCGAACATGCGGATGACGCCGATCTGCGTCGCTGTGCCGAAGTCCAGACCGAAGATGAAGGGGAAGATCGACGCATCATTGTAAGGCGCGTAGTTGCTGTCTTGCCCGCCGTCTTTGTTGCCATTGTTGATATGGTCCACGGTTTGAGAGCCGTGATGGTTTTGCGCTGGGGTAGGCTCGAATGCGGTAGCGGCAAGAGCCAGATTGGTCCCGTTCAGATCGTAATACATCTCCAGTTCGGCGATGCTGAAGCCGGGGCCATTACCATCGGGGACCTGTTCAGTGTTCAGGACGCGGATGCCCCAATAGCGGTGTCCAGCCGGGGCAGTCGGCGCGGTGATAGTGACCGTCGCTGTAGGTCCGCTAGTCGTCGCGGTGGACAGGTTCACATCTACAGAGGCGTCCACCGGCACAATGGCCGTAGCGAGAAGCGCCGAAGCGAACGCCGTCTGGAGCGTCACCCCGAAGGTGATCGTCACCGATGCCATGACATAGGAGGCTGTGCCGTCAGAGGAAGCGAGATTGACGGAAGCGTTTACACCCGCCGCGTGTAGGACGTTGGTCGAGAGCTTCACACGCTGAAGGCTCTCCAGGCCATTCAGCTTCGAATAGAACTCGGCGGTGTTCTGCCCCTGAAGATCGAACGTGAACGTGCCGGTCGTCCCCGTGCCGAGCGACACATCCTTGAAGAGGCCGCCCGCACCGTAGCGAACGAAGTATTCCGTCCCGGCTTCAGGAGCTTCGTCAGCGGCGGTTTCGAAGACGATCTGGTCGTTCAGCCGGTTCCGGCGCTTCCACGCCACAGTGACGCCCGCCGAGTTGTCCACGGTGGTCGGGAAGGCCGCCCCGTCGAGCGTCACCAGGACCGGCGGGAAGGGCAGCATGGGGCGGTTCTGGAGCGCGAGGACGGCCCCCGTCGCTTCGTCTTGGTCCTGGGGCCGCGTGGCCGCGATAGAGCCTATCCGCACGTCCACCGTGTCGGTGGCCGCGAACTCCCGCTGGCCGACCGCTGTGGGGCTCAGGACGGCCAGGAGCCCCCGCGCCGCGTGCGCCGCTGGCACGGTGTCCAGGAGGCCCCTGTGGACGCCGTGGAGCGTGTAGCGCTTCGTGCCGTTGTCCAGGCTGAAGCTCTCATAGGCGATGATCTCGTCATCGATCTGGAGAAGACCTGAGCCGAGCCGTTGGATTTGATCGACCGTCGAAGTCACAAGAGCGTCGGCTGACGTGACCGCCTGGAGTTCGATGTCCGCTTCGCCGGTCACGATCATCGGGTTCAGGATTTGGAAGAAGTTGGCGAAGTCCGCGTCCTCCAGCGTTTCCACGAAGTCCGCTTCGCCTGCGGCCTTGGTCCACAGGTTGTAGCCCGTCTGGTTATCATTCGGGGCAAACGGATAGACCATCACTCGCGGGGCCTCGCGATTGACGATGGTGGATTGGAGACCGATGAAGAAGCGAGGCGTCTCGTCGAGCACATAGTTCTGGATGGAGATCGCCCCGGTGTTCGGCTTGCTGAAGTAGGTCACGGGGGCGGAGAAGATCGAAGTCGTCTTGGCAAACTTATCCCCAACCAACTCCAGCGTCAGATGATTGTTGATAAGATCGCCGTAGCTGATCTTCGTGACGCGAAGAACAAGCTGGTTGATCTTGTATTTGCCGTAGGAGGCTTTGATGACGGAGCCCGGCCGAAGCGTCGTCGAGATGCGCTGAACCGTTGCGGACACCTTTGCGAGCGGCGTGGAGTAGATCGCCAGTTCGCTTGCCGTCTTGCGGTTCGCGTGATCCTTGCGCTTGATGTAGGGGTGCTCGACGGCGATGGCTTTGACCTGTCCACCTTGGAAGGACACATTCGCCATGTCCTCGCCAACGGCGATCCGGTCATCATAGTCCTTCTGGCGATCCTCATACTTCAGACGGACACGGTTCTTCGTATCCGACCACAGGTTGATCGCGTAGTTGGATACGCCGATGATGTTGCTATCGTCGATCACCAGGAGATCGGGGATCGAGTAGTCCTCGCGCAGGAGCTTCAGCGTGATAAGGCCCGTCTCCGGGTCCTCATACATCGTGGCGTCGATCTGGCGCAGGATGTCTCGGACGACGGCTGACATGGCTTGCGCCGAGCCGCCGGAAGCGATGGAGATGCCTTCGTCCTCACCGTAGAGGACAAGTCCGGCGGAAATGAATGACTGACTATCCATCCGCGACACGGGGCAAGAGCCCGCACCGAAGTTGTTCGTCATCATGTCATAGAGGACGTTGGCCGGGTTCACGTCACCTTCGGAGCCGACCAGGGCGCTAGTTCCCAAGTTCAGCGGATCAGGGATACGTTGAAGCTCCGCCGTCATGTTCTGGAGTTGCGTCGAGTTCCCGATGTAGCCATGCGCCGTCAGATAGCAGACGCCACGATACGGCGGCACGAAGCCATTGATCTTAGACCGCAGGTAAGCGCTCGCACCTTGCGTTGTTTCACCACCGAAGAACTCGATCTGGAGATCGTATCCGCCGCCGCCCTGGTCTCCACCGAACGCATTGGCGTCGGCCAAGTGCATCGTCCCCGTGCTGAACGATCCGGTGTAGATCGGCGTCGGGACCTTGGGGTCATTCGGATCAGTGAAGTTCGGGTTGTTCTCTTCGGCGGCTTGCTCCACCGTATCCGTCGTGCCGTCACCCGCCAGCTTGGGATCGGAGTTCACGCCGAACCACAGGCGACGCAGCGTCACGTTCGGGCCGATGCAGAAGACCAGCATCCACCCGAGATAGTATTTGTAGCCGACCGTCGTCGAAGAGAAGAGCCCGGTGGACTTCTTGATCGACTTGGTGGAGTAGTCTCCATACCACGTCAGGCCCGGCCCGGTGATCTTCACCGTGCCCGCGAGATAGGCGATGGGATCACCGTCCCCGATCTGCGGAAAGGTGAAGTCCTTCAGATTGCCGCGACGGGCCTTCTGCGTTGGGGACAGGAGCCCCGTCAGGAAGGACGCGACGATGGTGACAAGGAAGAGGATGAACACCTTACTTGATCCCCACTTCGAAGGGGTTGATGTAAGGAACGTATTCAAAGCCAAGGAAGTTGTCGCCATTCCCGAACTTGGAATTGCACTCCGCCGAGTTGTGACGGCATCCCGCATACATGAGGATCGTATCGCCAACGGCGAGCCTGCGGAACGGATAGTTGACCACCACGCCTGTTCCCGCCTGATTGACGATCAGACGGCGCTCTGTGCCAATGACCACTTCACCCGGAATGAGCCAGCCGTCCGGCGGAACCCAGCCATTGTCTTGCTGTCCGTCAGGATCGAAGCCGGGGGTCGGATGCACCAGACGGCCCTCACCCTTGCCGGTGCTGGCGTAGTGCCATGCCGCGAAGTGAACTCGATCCGGGAAGTCACCGTTGCCGACTTCATGATCCGCCTGCGTCGAAACATCGGCGTAGTCCCCGAGATAAGTGTTCCACTCCGCCGTATCCCGAGCATCGTAATAGACCCCGGCATAGACGGAGTAGCCCGCCGACGTGCCGGTTCCCGATGACCCTGCGCTTGGGTGAATGACGTGGCCGTCGTATTGGCCGAAGCGGGCGTAGTGATAGGCGGCGTAGTCCACCGCAGATGAGAAGTGGTGATACTGATTGACTTCCTTGGGGACCTGAGCGGCCACGTCGGGATAGTCGGACAGGTAGCGGGTCCAGCACGCGGTGTCTGACGGGTCATAGTAGGTCCCGTCGTAAATCTTGTAGTTGGTGGTCGAGCGGCCGGGAGTGCCGGTCGGGTGAACCTTGCGGCCTTCATTCTTACCGAACGCCTGATAGTGCCACGCCGCGTAGTCCTCCGTGGAGGGAAAGTTGTGGAGAGCGACTTCGCGCAGAGCTTCGGGAAGGATGTCGGGATAGTCGCTGAGATACTGAACCCATTCGCCGATGTCACTCGGGTCATAGATGATGCCGTTGAAGGTCTTCGTATTGAGGCCGCCCTGGACCGACCCCATCGTTCCGGCGTTGATGCCTGGAGGCGCACCGCCAATAGTGGCGAAGGTGAACTGCGTCTTGTCCGCCGAGACGGCGATGATGTTCGCCGTCACCTTGAAGTCATCGCGGTTCAGGCCACAACGCGCATCATAGAGGACGTGATTGCAGTTCGATTGGTAGAAGACGTTGGGGAACTCCGCCCCCAGGTAGTTCGTGAACGCGGACGGACAGGGTGGCCGTCACCTTATTGTTCGCCACAGAGAAACCGGCCACGATGCCGTAGAAGACCATGCGATAGGTTCCGGCGCGCCGTGCTGGCGGTAAATCTCCAGAACCAGATCGTCGGTAGGCGAGATGTCGAACACATAGTCGTCGAACATCGTCAGGTTGAACGGCAACGTGATCGTCAGTTGGTTCTTCTCTGTCACGTCGCCAAGGACGATCTCGGATCGCGACAGAGGAACCGGCGCATACTGTTCCGACGTATTGGCGGGACGGCGCTGTGGAAGTTCATCCGCCGGTTGCCGGACGTGTAGGTGTATGACCCGAGTTCGCCGTAGAAGCGGTAAAGCTCCAGCGGGTTTCCGGTGTCTAGTCCCTGTTTCGTCCTGGTCGAAGGTGGTCATGTGATCTCTGGCGTGGGACGATGTTGCGATGAACGACGTGCTCAGGAAGTTATAGGCCGCGTGCCACTCCCTTTGCACTTCGTCTGTCGCCTGTCGCGCCAGGATCAAGAAGCCCACATCCCACGGCCCTTGCGCCGGGAAGTCGTCGGGAACGGCCTTGTCGAGCGAGATCACCGTATGACCGGCGCTGTCCGTCGATACGTCGGTGATCTTACGCGCGAGGATAACCATCCTTGTAAGCGATCCACACTCCACGCCATCCGCCATCTATCGAATAGTGATTGAAGTATTTCTCGGACGTGGTGAGGATAGTCGAGCCCGACAGCACATCGATGTCGGGGACCGATCTCATTCATGAACGTGGGAAGCCAGACAGGCCGGACGTTGGCCGTGCATATACTCCAGGAGCCAATTCCAGTAGAACTTGTGATAGAGATAGCGGTTGTAGTATTTGCGCTCATAAATCGGCTTGGACACCTTCAGGTCCGTGAGATAGCTGAACGTGCCGATGTCATAGTCCTGAACTTCGATCTTCCAATCGTATTCGGTAGAGACCGTTTCGTCGGTGATGATCGGCCGTCCGTTCAGGATCGGCACGGTATCGAGCGTATAGACCAACGCGGCCCAAGACCCGATCCGGGAGCTTGTCGTCCTTCCCGATCTCTTGGAACGCCACAGTCGGACCCGAGAACAGCGTGCGGAACTCCGTGAACCGCAGCGTCACCTTCCCTTCGGCCCATCCGAACGGGGGGCCACATCGAACTTCGGCTTCTCCCTGCATCCTCACCGTTGTCATACGGAAGAGCCGATCATCCTGCGTCAGGGGTTCAGCACCCCCGATTGCAGAGTGACCGTAAAGCCATCCTGGCTCACCTGATCCACACGCACGGTCTCAGAGAAGTCTCGTCAGCCCCAAGGAAGTAGAGTTGGTCTCCGGGCTGGACATCGAACTTGGACAGGTCGATCACCAGATTGATCCCGCCCTCACCAACGTCGTCCAGGACCGGGGGTCTGTTCGGCCCACAGCGGATAGCTGAAGGTGTTGTTCACCTGCGTCGCCATCTGTTCCTGAAGCGCCTTTATGTCGGCGTCTTCGTTCGCGAGGAAGGTCACGTCGTGAGAGACGCGAGTGAACTGCGTCAACGTCGTGCGCTGTTCGGTTCCCGTCCGTCGCCATATCGACGATGGTTTTCCACGTCAGCTTTTCCATGATCGGGACTTCGGGCGCGAGCGCCAGAAGGTTCGTCTTCAGGACGTTGACCGTCCAGTAGGTCTTGTCTCCGTTGTCGAACGTGAACGTGTAGTTGGCGATCTCTTCGTCCGGCGCATCGCCGCCCACGGTTATCGTCGCCGCCCGCAGCTTCACGCCACCGATCAGGAAAGGGGAGATCAGCCGTGATCGTCAGGCCGTGTCGTTCACCCCCGCGATTTGCGCTATGGCGATGTCGAAGAAGTTCGTATTCCAGAATTGGAACCTGTTCGGCTGATCGATCTGCGGATCAATCAGCGACAGCACGGACGGGATCACATAGACCCGGTTGAAGTAGTCTCCATAGTAGGTCGCGTGGAACATTACCCCCGTGACCGGGGATCGAGTTCGTGTCCGCGTTGATCCGGGGGCCGCCGTGCTGATCGACCCTCGCGCCAGCCGTGTCCACGCCAAGCGACCGCTTATCCCCGTTCGCCTGAGCGGAGGGGAGCGCGTGCGCGCCCTGGCCGAATGCCAGGGGGTTAGCGAGAACTACGGAGACCATCTCAGTTATTGATCTTGAAGGCGTGAGCGTAGGGGCCGGAAGTCACAGACTTAGAGGGGAAGGGTTCAGGCAGATAGGGTTGGAAACGCTTTGATCGGGAAGACTATCCATTCGTCCGACCCGTAAGTGATGTGCTCGGCCCTCCGTCCGGTTAATCATGGAGCAAGCCCGATAACCGGGATAGCTCCCCATGTAGATCATGTGGCCGCTTTCATTGTAGCCAGAATAGATGGCGACAGGAAGTTCGAACAGCGGCGTGAGACCATTCACCGGGTTTGGGCCAAGCCAATAGACGTGCCCGAGCCAACGGTGCTGGAATGTGCCATAGTTCTCCAGGGTAGTCGGCTTGCCTCCCCTCTGTAGAGTGGCGAGAACACCGGTTCGCTCCTTGGAAGTAGTCAGGCGAACCATTCGTGAAGTTGCCCGCGAAATCCAGCGCTCGCGGGGGGGATTGAGTTGCTGAGCAATCGTATCGCCGAACTTTAGATTGTAGCTCTGATTGGCGTCACCAGGGAACGCATGGTTGTTAAATGGGTCCGATCCTTGGCCGGAGCCGTGACAGTTCCAATCCCGGAATACTGCGCGAACCACCAGTTCCAGTAAACTCCTTGAAGGAACTCACCGCCGCCATACTCGACGCCCTTGTTATCGAGCTTGCGCACATCCAAGTGCAGAAGTTACCATTGGCCTTCTGACCACCATGTAGATGTAGTCCGGGTCATTTTCTCCACCCGAGAAGAGCCAGTAGCGCGAATACGGCCCGGTCCAATCATTCGAGTTGGCCCTGTAGTTGACCATCGAGTTCGGATACGGGCTGAGAACCACCAAGCGTCTTCGACAGGTAGCTCAGGATGCGGTGTCGTGCGCCGCACCGCCGGACTTCTGAAGATCGTCCACCATGGCTGTGATGTCGAAGGTCAAGATCGCATTGATCGTGCCCTGCTCATGACCAAAGACGGATAGTCACCCGCCGTCGTCCACCCTTGGGCGTTGGCGAACGCCTTCAGCTTGGCATGAACCGCGTCGAAGTCATCACCGAGGCGAAGTTGCCAGTTTGAAAGGCCATCTTAGGCTTCCCTCACAGCGTAGTAGGGCGACGCTGTTCGTATGAACGGCTGATCTGAATGAAGACCCTGAAGGTGTCCGGCGAGTTGGTGATCTCCTGTTCAGCGGAGAACGTATTGCCGGGTATCCAGAAGACACCCTCCAGCGATCCCACGAAACCGCCCCGGTTGAAGAGCGCCTGGACCATCGTCGGCATCATCGGCATGGAGCCTGAGAGCCCGTTGATCGGTTCGAACTTGGCCGTCAGCGGACGGTGACATCCGAATAGGGGTTGTCGGCGTTGTATCCCGCTGTCCCCCGCATAGGGGTAGATCGTGTAGCGGGTTCCATCCCACGACTGATAGTAGCCGTAGTTCTGCGGACCATAGACGGCCACCCAACGCCACACGCCGCCGGGATCACGGAGCCAGCCGCCACCCTGCCCTGGAGCGTTCATCCCGCGCGTGTCATTGGACGTGTCGCCGAACGCGAACGGGCTGGCGCTGTCTGAAGCAACGTAGATCGGAGCGGGGTATTCCACCGGAGACGAGAAGGGCAGAAGAAGTCCGGCATAAGCCGAGTGGTAGGTATTGGAGCACTTCGCGATCAGGAGGATGCGTCGATCCGAGATCGAGAGCCAATAGACAATAGGCGTGTTCCACAGGTTCGTATAAACGTAGGAGGTTAGCGGGCATGAGGCCCGGCTGGTTCTCGAATATCTGGCTGTCGTCATACGCGGTCATGCCCGCCCATTGCAGGGCGAAGATGTTCGACGCCGGGATTTCGACCGTGCGGATGCCGACGAAGGTCTCGTATCCCGCGCCAAAGCCAGGACCACGAAGGATCGCTTCGTCAGTCTGATTGAAAAACCCTGTGAGCGGGGGTTCGCCGGTCGTGTAGCGCTCTTGCGTCCACCCGTCCGCGACCGCCGTTGCGACAATCTTTGCAAGGAGGTCGCGGTAGTTGTCCGCCGTGCCTGTATGCCATCCCATGATCTTAGCTTCCCAACGCCCGCTTGATCGCTTCGGGGTTATTCTGAATGTGGTTCAGCACCACCTTGAAGCCAGCCTGCGTTGACATGGCGTCAAGGTAGTCCTGCGGGTTCGTCACGTTGACGATCTTCTGATTGATCGACGGAGCATCACCGCCGCTTTGTCCTTCGCGTTGCTGCGCCGGGAGTAGCGATAGTGACGTTCTCCCCAGGCGTCGCCTTGAAGGAGACGATCTTGCTGTCCGTGCCTCCCGAGCCCGCCACGTCGAAGGACCCGCCCGTGGCGAAGCCGAACAGCGGGAGGAACTGGAGTAGCGAGGACAGGCCGCCAGCGCCACCGGCCGCCCCGCCTGCGCTCGCCGCAGCGCC
Organism: Pseudisothecium myosuroides; assembly: GCA_951799445.1. NCBI lineage: Eukaryota > Viridiplantae > Streptophyta > Bryopsida > Hypnales > Lembophyllaceae > Pseudisothecium > Pseudisothecium myosuroides. Next base: position 21,293 of record CATOGU010000064.1, on the reverse strand, counting down.
CCCGAGCCCGAGCAAGGACCCCAGGCCACCGATTGCCGCCGCCGATCAGCGACGCCCCCGCCGGAGAACAGGCTAGAGGCTCCGCCACCGATGCTCCCGAACAGGCTGGACAGCCCACCGCCGACCGCTGACGCTCCGCTCGCGAACAGGTTTGGAGCCGTCGCCCGCCGACGTGCCGCCGATCCCCAGGTCCCGCAGCGCCGCGTCGAGACCACCGTCCACGCCGGACCCGCTCGCACCACCGCTGAAGATCGACCCGCCATTGAGGAAGCTCTGGCCGGACTTGAAGAGGCCGCTGATCCCGTTGTCGTTTGCCGCGACCGGAGACGTGGAGGCCGCTGTAGTTGCCGCCAAGGAACGTGTTCGGATTGGCGGCCGGGTTGGACCCTAGCCCCAGGTTGCCGAGCGAGGACGCATCCGCACCGTTCACATAGACGTTCGTGGCCGAGATGTCCGCGCGTTGTGCCTGGAGCTTCTTGTCGCCGAAGCCGGGCACGCCGAGCTTGCCGCCGATGCTGGAGACCAGGGGATCGCTGATCTTGTGGGAAGAGCGCCTTGGACAGGTCGTTCGTCAGCCCTTCGAAGAGCTTGTGAGCGCTGTCCTTCAGAGACCCGCCCGTGAACAGGCTTGGAAGCCGCTCTCGATATTGTTTGTAGGCGTCCGTGAACGTGGACTGCATATCCGCAGCCGTGTCCTCGGTTTGCTTCTTGACGGCCAGAAGTCCACGCTCGAAACCGCTGAAGCCATCCTTCGCATCCGAGAGCGCCGTCACGGTTCCCGCACGAAGTTCTTCGTTATACTTGGACAGCGAAATCTTGCCTGCGTCGAGCAGGTTGTTCAGGTTGACGACGGTATCTTGATACGCCTTCGCCGGGCCGACGATCTGGTCATAGGCCGCCTTCGTCTTGTTCACGTTCTCCTGGAGAGCGATGAACTGAAGGTTGTCCTTGATCTTGGCCTCATACGCAGCTTGCGCGCCGGGAAGACCCTGGAGAAGGGCATCCTTGTAGTCCTTGTAGGCATCGGCCGTGGCCTTGACGACTTCAGAGGACGCGCCGAGAAGCGCCACGTCGCGTTGACGCTCGGCGGTCTCTTCGATCAGCGTCTCCTTCAGCTTGACCGTCGCCTCCAGGTTGGAACTCTTCGTCAGAGTGTCCCGCAGGCGTGCGCCGATCTCCGCATCGATCACGGAGATGTTGACCTTGCGCTGAGCCGCTTCCTTCTGTTCTTCCTGAAGGACTTGACGATCAATCGTGCGCCGGAACGGGTCGGTGCTATTGCTGTTCGCATCGGCCTGAAGGCTGGCTTGCTTCTGCGTTTGCTCACGGAAGAAGCCGCGCGACGGATCGATGCTGTCGAGCGTCTGTTCTTGAAGACGATCCTTCAACTCCTGACGCAGGGTCGTCGAAGTCTCTTTGCCGCCCGCAATGCCGGTGATGTTGAACCCGGTCTGCGCGTTGTATTTGTTGATCTGCGCCGCCGTTTTCTCCAGCTTCTTCTCAGCTTTCGGATTGGCGAGAACCGCCAGTTCCTTGTTCAGGTTGCGGATCGCTTCGACAGCCGGAAACACCTTCTTGACGAGTTCTTCGAACTGCCCGTCAAAGGGGTCCTTCTTGGCCTTCTTCGCCTTCTCCTTCTCGGCGTCATTGTCCAGGTCGCCGGGCGCATTGGAGATCGAGGACGGGCGCACCGTCTGGCGGCGACCGGCCGTGCCGATGATCCCAGCCGCGATCCGGTTGGGGAGTTCCCGGATGGCCGCGACCGTGGCGCGATCACCGTCCGCTTGATCCTTGTCTCGCGTCCTGATCCGACCGCTGGTGAAGTCCACCTTCCCGAGCGGGGTCGCACCATTGCCGACGCCGTGATCCTTGGCGAAGTTCGCCACCTTGACGACGGTATTGTTATACAGCGTCGCAAAGCCGTTCGTGATGAACTCTGCTACGGCCTCAAAACCGAGGATCATGTTATCGAAGGCGACACGGAACGCCGTCGAGATAGCGATGGCTCCGATGCCGAAGTTGGCGACCAGATCGACCACGCCCCGGATCAGACCATTGTGGAGTTGGCTGTAGCTGTCGCCGGTCTGAGCGAAGCTCGCCTTGGCGGATGCCAGCTTGTCGGCGTCGGCCTTCTTGGACGCATCCGTGACTTCGGCGGTGTTCGCTTTTTGCTTGGCCGCGCTGTCGTCGGACGCAGAGCCTATCCCTTCGAAGATGCCGGTGACGACATCCCCAAGCGTGATGTTGCCTTGGATCGCCGTCGCCTGTCCGTCAGCTTGGCTCTTGGAGGCGAGCGTTTGCTTGTCGTCCGTGAGCGAGATCGCATCCTTCAGCGTCAGCCAAGCCGCGCCGAGCCCCAGGATCAGAGGGATGGCGATGGTCGCCCCGGCGGCGATGGAGCCGAGCACGCCCGCACCCGCCACACCGGCCTCCGCAGCGCCCGCAGCGGCCACACCTTCAGCGGCGGCGACTTCCCCGCCCACAGCCTTCGCCGCGCCCGCTGCGGCCCCTGCGCCGCGCTTGCCGAACACGACAGGTCCGGCCTCCGCCTTCGCCGCAGCCGCCGCGCCGGGCGTGATCGCCGCCCCCGAGTTGCGTGCGATGTTCTGGCGGATCAACGCCGCCGTCACATCGTCGATAGTCTTCCGGTTCGCTTCCTGGAAAGCGGAGTTCTCCGTCAGAAGCGTATTGTTCCGAGCGATGGCCGTGCCGTTCGCGTCATAGCCGGTCTTCAGACCGAACAACTTGACCGACGCCGCCCCCAGGATGTCAGTGAACGCCTTCAGCTTCTCGACGATGAAGATACCGGCCAGGACGCTTCCCAGGATGATCGCGATGGGAAGGATTTCCTTCAGGTGACGACCGATGAACTCGATAGTGTTAGAGATGCCCGCGCCAGCACCCGACGCTTGGTTCGCGCCGTCGATATACTCCAGGAAGAAGCTCTTCAGGTCCGTCACCGACTGAGCGATGGTGGGCTGGAGCTTTTCGAACGCCTTCTGCGTATCGTCAGCCTGGAGCCGTTGCGCTTCGATGATGTTACCCGACGACAGCGCTCGCTTGCTGGTGAGTTCCTTGAAGTCGCCGGTCGTGATGTCGCGCTTGCTGGTATCCACGCCCGCCGCCTTAGCGCGAGCCGCGAACGCCTTGCCTTGCTCCGAACCTTCATGCGCGAGCGCCGTCAGGCCCTTGGCGATCTGGACGCTAACGAACGGCGCTTGCTGGCCGAGCGCACGAAGTTCACGGAACTGGACGTTGCCCGAAGAGATCGAATGAGCGAAGTCGAGCACGGCCCGCGTCGCTTCACCTTGCGACGTTCCGCTCAGACGGATTTGCTCATTGACTTCCTTGGTGAGCGCCAAGGTTTGCTGTTGACCGATGTGGTATCGATCACCGGCAAGCTGGAGACGGGTGTAGAGCTTCGCGGTGTCTTCGACTTCCGAGTGCGTCGCGATAGCCGTCGCATAGATCGCCTTCGTAACGTCTTGCTGATTGTCCTTGTTCGGCGACGTGACGTTGACGAGATTGCGGACGTTCTGCGTTTCATCGATAGCGTGCGCGGACGCACCAGCGCCCAAGAGCAAGCCGAAGCCGCCGATGGTGCTCCCCAGGAAGCCCTTGGCCTCACGGAGATGGCCGTAGCCCTTCTCCAGCCTATCGACTTCTCGCGCTTGCGCTCGAAGTCCGGCGATCTGTCCTGCGGACGCGGCTGCGCCTTCTGCGGTCGCCCGAGCGATCTCGCGCTCCACGGTCGCAAGAGTGCGCCCGCTGGCGTTAAGGCCGACGATGTGCTCCGCACGCTCCCGCAGAAGAGTGGACGTTCGAAGGAGCGGATTGATTTGCTCCAGGTAAGCGGCCGTGATGTTCCGCTCTAGCTGAACCCGTTCGGCATCTCCGATCAGACCAAGTTGCGAGGCTTCACCGACCGTCGCGAGCGCCGAGTTCCTTCGCGTCTGAGCGTTCGCACTTCCGTTCGGGCCGATGGTCCGCACGTTGCCGAGTTCACGCTTCACGCGCGCGAGTTCAGCGACCGCCGCACGCTGTTCGGCATACTCGACGTTCTGCGCTCGGATCGCCGCGATCTCGTTTTCGGTGAGCGTGATGCCGGTGGTCCGCAGGCTTTCCGCTTGCTGGATCGTCCGCAGGTTGGCTTGGCGCTCGACCGTGTTCAGGCCGATGGCTTCGGTCTCCGCCCCGATCTTGGCCTGGAGCGCCGTGAGGGCTTCCGCGCGCCGGGCCGTCGCCGTGGCCTCTTGCTGCGCCGTGCGCTCGGCCGCAGACGCAGCGGCGCGCTGTTCGGCCGCAGCCTGCCTCGCCGCCGACGCGGTGGCCGCCGCGCTCTCCCGCGCCTGGACGGCCGCCAGATTGACCGCGATCAGGCTCTCGCGCTCTTCGGCGTTCAGGACGACGCCCGCACGCTGAAGGGTCTGCGTCTGCGCCATGACACGCTGCGCCACGGCCCGCGCCGTCGTGTTCTCACCCCACGCCTTCGTCTCGGCCTGGATCGAGCCGATCATCGTGGAGAACGGCCGCAGCGCCGCGCTCGACTGAGCGATCAAGTTCGTCTGAAGACGCTGGCTCTCGCCAGACGTAATCAGGTTGGCCTTCTGCGCCTTGTCCAGGACGCCGATGCCACGGGCGAGACCTTCATAGGCGGCCTGTGCCGGGTTCGCCTTATTGCGGACGCGGCCGAGCGCGTCATTCAGGTTCTCGGTAGAGCGGACAGCGGTTTCACCCGCCTCCGCCATACCGCGCATCTTCTGAATGACGTTCTCCGCACCATCCTCGGAGAACTTAATGTTGAAGGTTTCGTCGCTCACAGGAGTTTCGCCGTCCTCAGAACTACCCTTGCTGCTTCGGCGGCCTCTTGTGTGAGTTCGCCGACTTCGGGGATGTAGCGAAGGTATCGGACGTTGTTCGTGATAAATAGGTCGGGATCGACCCCCATCCGATATTCTTCGATCACCGCGAACCCGTTGGCGAGAGCCGTGGCGGCGTTGGCCGTCTCGGCGATCCCAGCACCGCCACCCCTGGAGCCTTTGGGGTATGGGGAGAAGGCCGCAATCGTCCCGGTGTTCACGCTATCCCGCGTGACAATCCAGTTGGATCGAGCTTTAGCGGTATCGACGCGAGTTCCCAGGACGACTACTTCAAGCGCGGCCTTGGCCGCGTCTTTAATCATCCGTTCTGCGTTCTTCTCGAACTTGTCCGCACGGAGCCGGAGGCGTCGGCTGAACTGGTTAGAGCCAACGCGCGAGACCATCCTAGTTCTCCGGCTCCTGCATTGCCCCGCGTGTCGATCTCGGGTCTCTTGGTTTGTTCGGGCCTTTGGGCTTGCGCGACTTCACCAACTCCAGGAGCTTGTCGTCCAGGGCTCCGATATACAAGACGAAGACATCGAAATCGCGACCGGCCCAATCATACCGATCTGCGTAACGGTCTATCGCCGTCCAGGGTATCCGCCCGACTGTCCCTGTGAACCCATCCACCGGACGACAGGTGGAGAGTTCGGTAAAGGCTTCATAGTAAGGATGGAGCCAGAACCAGAGTTCGGGGGCGTTCTTGATGAAGTCGGGGAGCCGGACATCTGAGACCAGCCCCCGTCGCTTCTTCACTCCCCCGTAGGCCCCCGCGAGGATGCCCTTCTCGGCCTCCCCGTGGGTGAACCTATACTCCAGGTGGGCGGTTAGTTTCCCACGTCGGCTTCGATCTGGTCCTTGTCCAGGAAGTTCTCGATGTCGCCGCAGCCGCGCGAGAACTGTTCATACAGTTCATCGTAGCGGAGGAAGGTCTTCACCGCGAGTTCTTCGGTGTAGGGCACGATCTCGCCGCTCTCGACATCGTGGATCGTGTTCGGAACCCACTTCGGGGTCTTGCCGCCGTCCTCGCTCTGGTTCGTCTCCCACAGCGCCACCAGCGTCTCGGCCGCCAGTTCGGCGTTCAGCCGGTCTTGCGTGCCCTTGTCCAGCGTGCCGGTCGCGATGGCGCGACGATGGGGCTTGGTCTTGAAGTCGCGGACGCTTTCGAACTTGACGTTCTTGCCGCCTGCGCGACGGCCGGTGATGCGGAAGTGTTCGTTCTCCACCACCACGACACCATCCCGTTCCTTGTCGGGGTTCATGTCGTAGGACTTGTAAGGATTGACGCCGGGCATGATCTAGGTGATCTCCAATAGAAAAGGGGCCGGGAACGTCCCGACCCCTTGACCCTACTCGACGGCCTCCGAAGAGGCAATGCGTTACGCGGACGCGGCGTCGGGAAGATAGGCGAAGTAGGAGGCCGTCAGCGTCGTATTGAGCTTCTGGTCCGCCGCCGCGTTGATCCCGACCGGGATCGTGATCGGCTGATCCTTGGTGATCGTCAGGTTGCCCTTGTCGAAGACCAGATGCGGGATGTCGAACATCCATCCGCGATTGTCGAGCGCGAGCCCGAAATCGATGGTGAGGCTGTCGGCCTTGCGGACGGCGGCCACGGCGGCGATGTCGCTGAAGTAGGCGGTGATGTCACCGTCCACCACGAAGTCACCGATGGAAGTGTCGAAGGAGCCGAACACCCCGAGAGCCTTCAGCGGCGAGACGTTGTTGCTGATCTTGAAGCTCATGTTCTGCATGAACGCGAACAGCGGCGACGCCGAGCCCTGGTGAGCCGCACGGATGCGGATCAGATCGGTGGACGTATTGTAGGCTTCCGGGTCCGTGGAGATGTCGGGGAACGAACCGGCCTTGCGATCCGCGTAGTCCACTTCCTCGGCGTCCAGGGAGACGAAGGCGAGCGTCAGTTCGATCTTGTCCGCCGACTTCATGTCCACCGTCAGTTCGTTCGCGAACGAACCGGGCAGGTATTCGAAGCCCGCCGACGACAGCGACCGTTCGAACTGGACCGTCTGAGTAACGATCAGTTCGGGGTTGCTCTCGTTCTTGATGAAGTCGGAGAAGAAGATTTGCACGGTCTTGGCCGCGCCCGCATCGGTCGCCATCGTGTTCTGCGTCTTGTCGAACGTCAGCTTGTGGGCGGCGATGGCGGCCACTCGGGCGAAGCCGTTGTTCCCGGCGGACGCGAACGACATCACCGCCGCGTCGCCGCCGACATAGACCCACGCGCCGGGGACCAGCCCGAACGTCGTGAAGTCGAGCGCGGTGGACAGGAGCGCCGGGAAGTTCGGATCGCTGGCGTCCACGGTGATGTCGCCCGCCGTGCCCTGGAAGCCGACCAGCTTGGTCTTCTGCGTCGAGCCGACGCCCGCCGCTTCGTCCGCCACGACTTCGGAGACCGTCAGGTCCGCGCCCGTGACGGCCGTGACGTGCTTCACGCCGTTGTTCGCCGGGACGCCGAAGCCGGAGGCCAGGAGAAGCGCACCGGCCGCGCCGCCGAGCCCGCCCGCCTTGGCATACTTCTTCGTGCCCGCCGTGACGCTGATCCCGTCCACGGTCTCGCGCAGAGCCGCGCCCTTGCGCCACGCCGCGAAGAAGTAGGACGGCATGAGGCCGAGCATGTTGTCGGACGTGAAGTCCATCGTGAAGCCGCCCTTGGCGTCGAGATCGACGGCACGGCCCTTCCGACGTTGACGCCCGGCGGTGATCGGCGTGCGCGCCTTCAGCGTGGTCGTGCCACCGAAGTCGCTGTAGGAGTTCGGCTCCAGTTCGAACCAGATGGCGTCCGCGCCACCGACGCCGGGCAGTTGCTTCGGAACACCGGGGGTTTCCAGCGCGTAGCGCAGGCCGGTGAAGTTGCTGTCGATCTTATTGACCATCACGGCCTCCGCTGGGGGTTCTTAGATCAGTTCGTCGTATTCGAAGGACACAAGCACGTCCGTCAAGTAGCGGTTCTTCAACGCACCCTGTTCGATGGGTTTCACCGAAGGGAACGTGATCCCCGCCCCAAGACCGACGCCTCGCTTGCCTTGGAAGGCGTCGAGCACGATCCTACTGAGCGCATCGGCCGTTTTCAACGGCATGGCCTTGGGGACGTAGATACGGATCAGCATGATCCCCGTCCGCCTCCAGCGTCGCCCGTTCTCGCCCCGAAGCGAGGCTTGCTGGCCCGTGGCATGGCGGACGAAGACGTAGAGTTCCGGCTGTGAGATCGTCGCATCGTCCGCCGGTTCAAGGCCGTCAAAGATGACCTTGGGGGCCTTGTCCTTGCTCGCCGGGTCCACATCCGTCAGGACGGAATGCCAGCCGGTCACAGGGTCCTTCCACGGGTCATAGAAGGTGGAGTAGAGGCAGTCCCGAGCTTCCCCGATGGTATAGCTGTAGTTCATCACCCGCGCCTTACCTGGAGAGTGTAGAGGACGCGCGTTCCTCCAGGCTCGATTGGATCGACATCCTGGATCGACAGGTCGCCGTGCAAGCTGTCCGTGATCGTATCGCGATTGGCGATGTCGAACGGCATCCCTACGGGCGAGACCAGGAGCTTCAGGTCTGTGCCCCTGATCTTCTCCCCGTCCACGTCTTTGCTGTCATACGAGATGAACACGCCGAACGTGGGGAAGGTCTCGGGGCCAGAAGGATCGGCCACGGTGTCCCATGGCTTGTCAGGATCGGCGGCCACGCCGTCCGCGACGTGATTGACCACGATGGGGCGACCGCGCTTCTTGATAAGCGACTGCGCCTTCGCTGCGGTGGCGACGTAGAAGTCCACCATCTTAGGCTCGGATCAGAGAAGAGCCCGACAGGATGTAACCCCTGGAGCGCAGGATGTTATCGGCGGTCGGATACGTCGGCTGATCGAACGCAGCACCCGCGACGTAGGTCACGCTGTCCAGGATCGGCCCGACTTGCGTGGTCTTGCGCTGAACACGCTGGCCGGTCTCGTCGCGCGTCGGGTTCGGGTTCAGTTCCGTCGTGGTGAGAAGGATGTAGCCGTATTCCGAGTTCGCCCTACGGAGGATGTCGGTGATGCCGTTGATGTAGAAGTCAGAGTTGTCGTAAGCGTCATAGCGGGGCCACTCCGTGTCCTGGAGTTCCTGCATCCGCTGTCCGACATACTTGTTCCCCCAGCGACCGTCCATGTATTCGCGCGAACCCATGATGGCCGCCGCGATCTCGTCATCCGAGTAGAGGACGTTGTTCGCCGGGTCCGCAGCGGCGGTCTTCACCAGCGACTTGCCACGGGAGATGCAGTAGAGCTTGAAGAAGTCCACATCACAGTAGGCGTTCGCGCCGTCTGCGTTGCCGGTGTCGTTCTGGACGACTAGAAGATCGGAGGCGGTCGTCATGGGCTGGCGCGGCCTAGACCGCCTCCTTCTTCACTTAGTTCTGGATACGGATCGGTGTATCGAAGGACACAGCGAAAGTTGCTGAGGCGTCTGACTTGTCCGAACTGAACTCCGCATAGGCGCAGAGATAGCTGGACGCGGCATCCGTGCCGACACGATAGATCACCACCGCGTGCGCGTTCGTGATCGTGCTGGCGGGCCAGTTCACACCGGCAAAAGCGAGTTCGACCCTGTGGTTCACCGGATCAAGAGAGACTGTGCAGGCGGTCGCCTTACCGCCAGCCGTATATCCCGTTCCGACGACTTCGTTCGTCAGGCTCCCCAGGTTGTCGTCCGCGCCCTTGTTCGGGGCATAGGCTGACGTAACCAGCAACGCCTTGAAGGTATCTGCGAGAGCGTTTAGCTCACCCCGAGCCATGTGGTAGTAGAACTTGTCGTAGGTGAACGACGCCATATCACTTCAATCCTTGTTCGACGTTGCTGGTCCCGAGTTCTACGTCAGCCGGGATTAAACTCGGCCGCCGGACGGAGTTCGACCGCCGAACTGGCTCGACCCCTTGCCCTTGGACACCGGGGGAGACGCCTTGACGACGGTCTTCCCCGAAGAGCCCTTGGGGATGGACCGAGTTCCCTTGGTCATGCCCTTCATGGTGGTATCCCCTTCGCTGGACTACGGTGGACCCCTAGAACTGAAAGTCCTCGGGGCTTACTTCAGCTTCGGACCCCACACCGTCTTGGCCGGTGGGAACAGGCCCCGAGGTTGGACCCGAAGCTGCATCTGCCCCGCTCCCGTGTCGAACACCGGCTGCGCCTTCGGACCCCGGAGCTTGACGGGCCGGGGGTTGCCGGTTCCCTTCAGAGGCGGGACGCGAGGGAGCGACATTGGTGGCCTGACCTTTGAGATCGGAGAGATCGTCCAGATCATCCTTGGCTCCGGCGACGTTTGCAAGTTTGATCTTGCCGATACCTTGCGGAGCGGGACGCTCGATCTTCGTGGTGAGATCGGGAACGTCCATGGGCTCGACGCCGTAGTTCTTCAGGAACTTCCTGACAGCTTCGTATTCAGGCAACATGCCTTCGAAGACGTAGATACCGTCCCCGTTGAACTCGATATTCCTGATCCGGTCCACCTTGCCCCTGGAGCTTTCGGGAAGAGCGAAACGGATGCGATAGGGGCGGTTGGTTTCGAACATCTGGAGTGGTCCTGGTGAAGGGATACGAAGGACCCGACCCTAACTCGGGTGAACCTATAGCGCAAACGAAAGAAACCCCCGGCCTAGACCGGGGGTTTCCTGTTCGCGGCTGAAGAGCTTGGCGTCGGGGCTTACGCCTCGACGTTGTAGCCCGCCTGGACGCCGGTCATCATCGCGAGGCCGAGTTGCGAGTAGTTCGCCAGCCCGCAATACCAGCGGACGCGGGTGATTTCTTCGTCCTTGGTCTCGCTCTGGCCGACTTCGACGATGCTGATCCCGGCGGCGTTCTTCGCCGTCAGGCCGCCGATGCCGTGCGACAGCGAACCGTCGTCGAGCGTGCCCGCGAAGATGACGCTGGTCTTGTTCGACGAACCCGTGACCAGATTGGTCGGGATGTAGTCGTTACGGAAGATCGGGATGCCGTTGTAGGCCATGACTTCCCGACCGGACGGCATCGTGAAGATGTCGTCGGGGCGCGTGCCGCCGAGCTTCCGCAGGAGGGCGCGATAGGACCGCAGGTCCCGCGCGTTCATCATGATGAAGTCGGGGGTGGCGTCCTTGTCCGTCACCTTGTCCAGGAGCGCGTCGAGCATGGAGAACGACAGCTTGCCGCCGTTCGTCGCATCGCCTTCTTCGGTGCCGTCGTCCGTCTGACGGACGATCTGGCTGTCCGCGCACAGGCCGATCAGGCCGGTGAACTCGTCGCCGAGACCCGTGCCGTTGATGAGCATGTCCTGGAACTGACGCGCCGACGCCTTCGCCTTGCTGGCGATCTGGATCGCCTTCTGGTCGTTCTCGCCGGAGCGCGTCGCCTGGATCAGGTTGTCGATCTCCGCGTCACCGAGGATTTTGGTGAGGTTGGAGTTGACGCGCGTGAAGGTCGCCGCACGCTTGGCTTCGCCGCCTTGCGCCGTGGCGAGGTTCGCGCCGACGCCCGCCGTGATGACGCCGCCGAGCAGCGCTTCGCGGTTGTAGGCGAGCGAGTTCCCGTCGATCCCTTCGAAGGGCAGGAGTTCGAACCAGGGGTTGACCGTGACGATGGTCTCGATGACGCCCGAGATCAGTTCGTCTTGCGCCAGCTTGGCGCTTTCGTCGAGAGTGACCGAAGCCATGACAGAGTTTCCCTTTCAGGGGTGAGGACGATGGAGGATGTCTTCTTTGGTCCCGCGACGATCACCGTCCGGCCGGTCCCTCACCGCCTCTTCCCGGAAATCCATCCACGAAAAAGGGGCGTGCTCGAAAGCGCGCCCCTTTATCGCTCATGGTTAACGGGGTTTTCAAGTCCCCTTGCGAGGACTTTCGGTCACGTCAGCGCTGAGCACCGCCCTGAGCCCGAGCCGCGAGCCCGGCCGCGATCTTGCTGGTCGGGTTGATGGGCGCTTGGCCCTCCTGGCGCTGGCCGCCGCCACCGGCCGGGGAGCCGACGACGCGGGGCGGAGCACCACCGCCGCCCACGGGGCCGCCGCCCGTTTGCTTGGGCGCTTCGAACGCCGCCGCGAACTTGGGGTCCTTCTTGAACCCCTCCACCACCTTGCTCACCGGCATGTATCCGCCGTCCACGCCGGGCAGGGCTTCGCCCTTCTCATTGACACCGACCGCGATCCGACGCCCGGTGTTCGGGTCCTTGACGACGCCGACGCGCCCACGGATCACCGGCCCCAGGAGATCGATGTTGCCTTTGTTCTCGATCACGGAGCGCGTGACCTGATCGTCGAGAAGGACGCGCGTCAGTTCGCCCTCCATCTCCTTCGCGTTGTTCTGCGCGGTCTCGATCTCGGTCTTCAGTTGGTTCGTGACTTCCTGACGGATCGTGTCGGGATTGATCTTCTTGCCGTCCGTCAGGTCCTTGTTCATCTGGTCGAACTTGGACTTCACCGCTTCGGCCGTATCGCCGAACCCGAGTTGCGTGAACTTCTCCAGTTCGGTGCGACGGGTCTGGCTTTCCGCATTGGCGCGCGTGACGTTGGCCTGCGCCGTCGTCAGGTTGGTGCGGAGCCCGTCAATGTTCTCCGTGACCGACTTCAGATCGGGCTTCAGCGTGAACTTGTTGTCCTGTCCTTTGACGTAGAACAGGTGATACTCCGCCGGAACATTGTCCAGCGTGTCCAGTTCCGCATTGTCCTTGAAGAAAAACATCTGTGATCTGCCTTTGAGTGAAGGGTCAACCGCCGTGGTAGGCGAACGCTTTATCATACGCCGCGTTGTAGTCCATCCCCGAATAGACGAACACTTCGACGCATCGCCTGTGGAAGACGCCAAGGCTCCACGCATGGTCCGCGTTGGACCACGCCGTGAAGGCGTCTGAGATCGTGTGGATCGCCACCTTGCCGCGCGAGTTGGCGGCCATGGTCGCCGGATCGAGCGGGCCGATGGGGCATCCGCCCGCGTTATGCAGACGCAGGAGCGTGGACGTTTCCAGGCTGTGCTCACCGACGTTGTAGGCGAAGTCCACCAGCATGTCGAACTCGTCTTGCTTCGTCGAAGTTCGGATGTGGAGTGCCGCCGCGTCGGCGTAGTTCTGCATGTCCTTCGTCTTCAGCGCCAAGACTTGCGCCATATCGATGTCGGTGGACCCGTAATACTTCACCATCGCCTGATTGGCGAGATCGCTGGTGGCGGCCCCGTGGATCGCCCTCTTCAGGATTTCTCCGGTCACAGGATGATGCAGGGCATGTCCATAGCCGAGCGTCGGAACGCCCACGCTGTCGAAATACCACGTCCACCGGCCGACCTTGCCGGGCACGGCCCCCTTGATCCCCTCCATGCGCGACAGGAGCCCCGCGTAGGCCAGGGAGAGCCGCAGGCCACCGCTGGGGGCCAGGGTGGGCGCTGGAGCCGCCACGACGCTGATCGACGCCGTGGCGGGGGCCACAGGCGACGGGGGAGGCGGCGCAGGAGCTTGGGGCTCGGGCGGGAGCACCTTCAGACGCCGCAGAAGGTCTTCGGCGGGCTTGAAGTTCAGGTTGAAGCCGAAGTTCATCGGGCGCTCCTTGCGTGATTGATCCACCGCAGCGTCTTGTGGGCGAGATACGCGAGAGCGATGCCGACGAAGACCCCCATGAAGAAGGTCTGCCACCGGGGATGATAATGGTGATACGCCTGACAGTGACGCAGCATGTAGCTGTGAAGCTCTGCGTCGCTGAAGACGTGCATCTTACTTGCCGACGACATACTTCTGCCACCACGCCTGAATGGCGACGTGGAAGATGACGCCGATCACGATGCCGATGACCAGACTGACGGGATGAATGCCGAACATGGGTTCTCCTTAGACGGGCTTGCCGACCGGCGGCGGGGTGTCCTTGGGCTGGTTCGGGTTCGATCCCGGTCCAGGCTTGACTTGATCGTTCGGACCACCCTTCGCCGCGCCGATCTTGATCGTTCGCGCGTCCGCGTCGTCCTTCTCGGCCTTCAGTTGGGTTTCGTTCTTCACCGGATCGAAGCCATCGGGGACGAAGCCGAGTTCCTTCGCCGCCGCGAAGAACTGTTCGCGAGAGATGTCGCCTTGAAGGCGCGCATTCTCCAGGAACGCCATCTTCTTCTCGTTCTCCTGGCTCAGAGCGAAGTCGATAGACACGTCCACGCCGTAGGTCTGGCCGTCTGTCGCTTCGGGAAGCTCCATCCACGTCATCGTGAAGTCGGTCGCCACTTCAAGGACGCTCATGAACTGGAGCACGATGATCTGAAGTGGAGCCATGTTCTGCGTTTCGTCGATCACGCGCGACGTGGCGGTCTCACGGCCGGGACGCTTTTTGAGCATCTGTGAGCCATACATCGCCATCTTGTCTTCAAGACCCTGGATGTCTCCAGAGCCTACGGCGATGGCTGTGCCGTTGTTCTCGACGTAGTAGAACTTGGCCTGCGGGTCGGACGTGGTGAGAAGTTCGTAAGAGCCGACCTTGAACGTCTTCTCTTCGTCGATCCCCGAGCCCGCGAGGATCGGGAACCGGGCCATGGTGATCGCCGCCGATTGATCGGCCGACGATTGGAAGTGCTTGACGTTCAGATAGGCGAGGTCTTCGAACGGGACCGACGCATCGGGCTTGGCTTGGAACTTCACCAGCGGAATACGCTTGGCCGAAGTCATGGACGCCGGGCTCTCGACTTCCCATTCGTCCTTGCCCGAGCCGCCGTTGTCCTTCTGACGGTAGGTGGTGATGCGGACGCGATAGTCGGCCGTCGATCCGGGGTTCAGATCGACTAGCTCATAGAGCTTGATCCGATTGACCACCTTCTGATCGAAACCGTCGTCCTCCAGGTCGGACGTGTAGATGCGGACGTGTGTCCAGGCCCACTTGCCCTCCAGCTTCATCCCGCGCGCCGAGATCACGTTCTCGGCGGGGATCACACACCAGAATGGACGCAGGTTCTTGTCCTGCATATCCTTCAGGGTCACGTTGTCGGGATCGAGGACGGTCGGATACTCGACCATGAGCCAGGACCAGCCCTTCGCCAGACCCTTCTCAAAGAAGTCCATGCAAACGGTCGTCAGGTCATTCCCTTCGCCGTCAATGTCGCTCGCAAGGAGCTTCAGGGGCTCAGGGGTGTTCTCGCGGAAGACGACAGGGTTCGCGAACGGCTTTCCTACCAGGAACTCCAGCGTCAGACGGAAGAAGTTCGTCAGGACGGCGCTGGCGTGCCTGTCCTGGTAGTTCATCGCACTCTCCCCCTGGTGCTTGGGGAGAATAGCCGTCTCTGCGTCTCGCATCGCCGCAGTTCCACCCAAGAGGGTGTTCACCAGCCACCACTTCGGCTGCATGGAGTTCCACTCCAGCGACCGGGTGTTCGGGTTCAGCGCTTCGGCTGACGGTTTCGTGCGACGGGGAGCGCGGGCCATGCGGTGAAGCTACGCGAGAGGGTTAATGAGATGCAAGGCGAGATCAGTAATTGCCTTGCGTCATGGTGCGCTTCTTCGTGGCGATCTCGTATCGGAGTTCGTCGAGAGCGTGATCTTCATAGTCCGTATCGATGTCATCGGGGTCTTTCGGATCGCGGGGAGCCCCCAGGAACGTCCTGAGAAGCTGTGGATTACGACCCTTAAAGAAGAACAGCCCTGGCTCTTCCCGAGACATGGGGACCATGTGAGGGATCACGTTGTCGTCCCTCTTCGCGCCAGCGATGACATCGGCCCGCTCGCGCGCGGTCAAGACCCGGCCATGCCACTCCGGGTCGTTCGACATCACGATCCACTTGGGGATGGCGTTCGACAGGCGCTCGCGGATCAGTTGCCAGCCGCGCTTCCTGGAGCCGGGGTCCTTGACCGCTTGACGGAAGGGCACGCCCTCGGCTTTGAACGTGTCGTGCATCGCCGGGCCGCGATCACGGGTGAAGATGTTGATGTCGGCCGGTCCAGGCTCCACTAGACCGTGGACGCCCCAATACTCCTCCAGTTCGCGTATCTTCGTCGCGACTTCGCCTGGAGTTAGCCTCTGGCCGTGGTTAGGCTTGCCGTTCCAGCCGTAAAGTTCTGCGACGCGAAATACGTCGCCGTTAACAGTAGGGTGAAGACGGCCTTGAGCATCATGGTAAGGAGACCCGTCAGAAATGGCATACAGACCAACGCTGTATGGCTTGCTGTAGCCCCAATCGAAGGCCCGATTGAGACGCCAACCCGCCGGTAGGTCAAATGGTTCCACGTCGTGATAGGACCGATCCCACAGATCGTCAAACATTCCGCCGACGCTGATCTCCCAATCGCCCTCCAGCCAAGCTCGACGCATGGCTTCGTTCGATCCAGCGGAAGCTCTAATCGAAGAACGGTAACTCGGATCATTCTCCAGGAGGATTTTGTTGGCCTCCAGCTTGAAGTTGATCGCGAGACGATCTGGCAGATCATCACCGTGTTCGTCCTTCAGGCCCGTCCTGATCTGGCCGCGCGTGTCGGGGAGAAGCCAGCGCTCCTTCACCCATAGGCGTCCTGGACCGTAGGGATTGGTCGTGCCGCGAATGATCCGGGGCATCTCCTTGGGGCCGCTGGAGCGCGAGCACGACATCATGGACAGGTAGCACTCGTCATTGGCCCACGCCGTCAGTTCCTCCCATCCGATGAAGGGAAGTTCCTGGCCGTGCCAATTCCAGTAGTCTTCAGGCGAGGCGAAGTGCGAGAACGTCAGTTGCTCGCCTTCAGGAAAGGTCCAAGTGCTGTCATTATGCGTGAACTTGGCTCCGGGGTAGATCAGCGGGAGCCATTGCTTCGATTGCTTGATGATGTCCTTCAGCGCCGGGTGCGTCTGACGGAAGATCACGCCGCGCCAGTTCGGCCCGAACCCGCGCCCGACCTGTGACGCGAAGCACATGATAAGCGTGATCGTCTTGCCGCCCCCACGGTCGCCCTCCATGAGGACTTCCTTGACCATCGTGGCCGCGAGCGCACCGATCTGAGCCCGCCCCTGGGGCTTCCACGCCGCATCCTTGGACTTGCGGATCGGCTTCGGCCCACGCGAGGCTACGGAGACGGCCATGGACCGTCAGGCCGCACTATAGCCGAAGTCGAACTCCGCCGCTTCATCGTCGGGGACCGTATCTGCGTCGATACTGGCGTCCGTCACCTGAAGAGGGTCCAGATCGGTGACTTCTTTGAACTCGGCATCCACGAAGGTCGCATCATCGTCCGGCGCGGTGAGCATCTTCTGGAGATCGGCCGCAGACATGACGGGAACGGCGATGAACCCTTCGTGCTTGTGGTTCACTTCGACCTTGGGGCCATACACTTCGCGCTTGCGGGCCTCCATGAACTTCAGGAGAAGCTGATCGCTGTATTTGGTCTCCTTCAGCGGCCGTGCGATCCCGTCAGCGCCGGTGACGAAGACGATCCGGCCTTGGCTGGTGACGTAGTTGTCCACGCCCCGCACGGCCCGGCGGATCAGTTCTTGCTCGGCCATGGGTGTCAGGTGCTCGACCGCACGCTCTATGGCGTCAGCGAACTCCTGATCGGCGTCCGCAGCCTCCAGGACATCCTTCATGGCGAGCGAGCACGCCTTGGCGGCTGCGGGCACGCCGAAGTGCTCGTAGATCGCGCCGATCAGTTCTGCCTTTTGTGCCGGGCCGAGCATGAGCCATGGTTAACGTCGGCCAGGGGTCCTCCGCAAGCCTTTTGAGGCCATCTGGAGCGCATTTTCAGCGCAGATCGGGTCAAAAAGCCGCATTTTCGGGCTTTTTTCTGCAATTTTCCGCTAGAGATTGTCTCCGCAGAGGGGGTGGGGTGGGGCGACCCGTTTATCCGTATCTCTGTAGCTCTTCTGTGCAGTTTGACAGTGTAGGTTTGTCGCAAGTGTCTGGAGTGTCTGTTTTATCCAGAATTGCCTCTTCTGCGCCCGAGATACCCTTGTGTTTTCACTTTTTTGGCAACTTTGAGTGACGTGCGCGTTGTGAGGCGGCCCGTAGCAAAATGGTTAACAGGGGCATGGGGGGATCGACACCCGGAGAGACAGTAAAGCGGAAGACTTCGCAAGTATAACCGCGAAGGCTATACTTGCGAAGTCTTTGCTTAGTCTAGTGCTCTTTGTGATGATGCTTGGAATGGAAGATGACAGCGAATGGAGCGAGGATTAATGCCGAGTGGAAGGCGTGTCCTATGCTATGCGTGACACGATGCCAGCGCTTGCGCTTCAGCATACGCCGCGCCGTTGCTATGGCCTTTGCTGTAGCTACTCTATCGGCTGTCATGCGTTGCTCGACCATTGCTGTATTGAGCGCGTCCGCGTCCGCCGCGTTCAAGAGTTCGCCTGGAGATACTGGCGAAGGCGTGTCGCGCCAGCGCTTCCCTTGTGCGGCCCGTCGCCGTGCATCTCGTCCCAAGCTAAGCCTTCAATGAAGGACGCGAGAGGCAGACGCGACACCTTGCGGATAGTCGGCGAACCCCATTGACGATTAGAGCCGTGGTCGAAGTCGCGCCCCGTGAACTTGGCGTTCCCGTTGCGGTAGGTCCAGAAGTCGCCGCGCGTTGTGTGCATATGCTGATCCATAGGAACGGCCGCCAGCGCCTCTAGGCTGTAGCTGGCGCGGCTTCCGAAGCCCCAAGGCTGGACGATGCCTGTTAGCCTCCACTGGCCGCTAGGCGCATCCGTGCGCCCAGCTTGACGGCGAAAGAGTTCGCCAGCGTGCGGCCCTTCCGTGAGGCAATAGAGCGTTTCCGCGTGGCGTCCCGTGCGATGGATCGCGAGGATTGCTTGCGCCATGTTAGTGAGCCTCCACCGTGACGGCTTCAGCGGACGGCGCGGCGTCAAAAACGCCTTCGCGCTTCGCCAGTTCCTCAATCTGCGCCCATGCGATGCGATGGCAACCCGCGATAAAGTTCCCCTCCGCATCGATGCTGTCTAGGCGATAGTGTCCGACGCGGACTTGCGCGCCGTTGGACTTCCACGCCTTGCCGCTTTCGCGCACCAGCTTGACGAATTGGAACACGCGCACCGCGTGACGCCACGGAACGTCCGCACCTTGCGACGTTTCGAGCTTGTCGCCGTTGCGGCGGATGTTCGCCGTTCCCTCTAGCGTGGTGCGATAGGACCAGGGCAGGCGAGCGCCTTCCGCGCCAGCTTGCCACGCGGCGAACTCCGGCGCGTCCTCCGCTTGCTCCGCCGTCCGGCGCTCGCGCTCGCGCTCAGCCGCCGCGACACGCTGGCGCTCCGCTTCCTCGCGCTCCGCCGCGACGCGCGCCTTGACGGCTTCAGCGGCGGCCGGGAGATCGACGGGCGACCAGGGCAGGCCGAAGGCGGCCGAGTAGGCTTCCGCCGTCTCTAGGGCCGCTTGCGCCTCGCGCATATCCCATTCGCGCATATGCGGAGCACGGCGACGGCTGGCGCTGGCAAACTTCTCAGCGGCGGCCGTAAGAGCGGCCTTCACGTTGTCCGCGTGGTCCGCCTCGCCGTAGGGCGCGGCGTTCTGGACGTGGAACACCTGATAGCGGCCGGACGGAACGGCGCTGCGGATGATCCCCATATGCTTTGACGTGGAGATCGAATAGCCGCGCGTTGTGACCAGGACCACGCGGCGGCCGTTGGCGTCATTGATGAAAGAGGCGGCCGGAAAATGGTGGCCGTGCGAATAGATCGTGTTTCGCGAACCGCTCCACTCATGAATGAGATTGAAGGACGAAAGAGGGCGCTTGTTTTCATCGTCCAGCGCCCAGCGGTGCGCGGTCTGATCGTGTGAAGCCATGGTCTGAGTTCCCTTGCGCCTATCTCGGCGCTTGTAGACGGCGACGCGGGATCGCGCCGCCGCGTATGTAACCGGCTAGACCCTAATGGGTTCCTAAGCCGCGCGCCAGCCTTCGAACGTCGCGCGGATTGACGCGCCTTCAAGGTTCCACGATTTGCGCGCCCTGATCCAACGCTGCGCGACATCCCATGAGTTGAACACGAACCCGGCGGACGCGCCGTCGCGGAACGCAATCGATATGTCGGCGCTGTAGTCGTCGCGCATGGTCATTGACCAGCACGCCACGCCAACGCGGGCCGCGTAGCGCATGACGCCGCGCATGTTCCGCGACGTGGCCGCAACCTTGCCGCTCTTCCATATGACGACGTGATAAGCGCGCATCCGCGCCGCCGTGGAGATAGCGTCCGCCGGGTCGTCGCTGTAGCTGGCGACGGCTTCTAGGCGCTTCGCGCTCAGACCCTCGCCCTTGGGATAGGTGACGCGATATTCCCGCGTCTCGCGATCATACGTTCCGGCCATCCCGTGCGCCTTTATAGCGGCCAAGGCCGCTTTGATCGTCATCATGACTAGCGCGCCTCCGCTTCGAAGCTCGCGAGCGCCTGGACGCGAGGCGATGCCTTGCGAGCTTCCCGCCGCGCCGTCTGGCGCTCGCGCTTCGCCGCGTGATAGTCGGCGCTCCGCTCCGTGCGCGCCTTGAAGCCTTCGAAGGCGTGCGCGCTATCGAGCGCCGCCATGAGTTCCGAACGGTTGGACATTGTAGGTTCTCCGCTTGGGGCTATCTCGCCCGGTTGACAGTGTTAGACGTTCCCGCGCGCCAGTTCAACGGCCGTCGCTCGCGCCAGTTCCTCCGCATTGCGGAGCGGCAAGCCGCGCATGGTCGCCTTCCTCAAAGCCTTTCGCATGGCGTAATAATGCGAAGGCGGGACGCCATAGCCGCCGCGTCCGGCCGTTGTGACTTGCACGTCAAGCGCGCGCATCATGGTCTCATGGAAGTTGAGCGCCATTAGAAGCCGCCGAACATTTGGACGGCCACGCCGAGCGCGCCGAGAATGACGCCAGCGGCGACACACAGACGCCAGCCCCGCGCCGCGTTCCGACGCTCGCGCGCCTCCGCAAGTTCCGCCTGAAATTGCGCTTGTGCGGCCGTCTTATAGCCGCAGGCGAGGAGATTGGTTTTGCCGAACATATCGGGTTCCTCCGCAGCCTGTCTCGGCCGCACGGACGTTTTAGCCCTTCATCTCTTAACAGGCTACTAAGAAGTTAGGTTAATGGCCGTTAAGCATGAACATGGTTAATAGCGACCCTGCATAGCATTAACCTTAATAATTAGGGTTAACAGACATGCTTTAGCGGTTAACCTTAATAATTAGGGTTAATAGGTTAACCTTAATTTAAAGGGTTAATGCGTTAACCTTAATTGTTAACCTTAACGAGTAACCTTAACGCCATTAACCTTAATAATCAAGGTTAACGAGGCCGTCAGTGTAGTGGTTTTTATCCATATGTAGTGCGTTTCTGAACTTCTGTGAAGAACCTGTCGCCGAAAGTCGATCTGAACCCTCCGGCCAGCGGATTTCAGCGCAGGAGAGCCCTTTGAGGCGGCCAGGAACGCCATCTGGAGGGCCTATTTCTTATCCTTTTATCTAATTAACCAGTAGATAAGACAATTCAATAAGGTTTTCCATAAATCATCGTCATATGTTATTTGGATCATGGTTAATTTTGCC
>CATOGU010000063.1:2500-5000 GCA_951799445.1 Pseudisothecium myosuroides | reverse complement strand
ATTTCAATCTTTAAACTTATGATTTATTTTTGGTACATTTAAATCTTTAAACTTATGATTTATTTTTGGTACATTTAAATCTTTCAATCTATGATTTATTTTTGGTACAATCAAATCTTTAAATCTATGATTTATTTTTGATACATATAAATTTTGAAATGCATGATTTATTTTTGTACATTTCAATTTAGAAATCTATGATTTCTATTTGATACATTTGAAATTTTGAAATCTATGATTTCTTTTTGATACAATTCAATTTTGAAATCTATGATTTCTTTTTGATACAATTCAATTTTGAAATCTATGATTTATTTTTTATGATGGAGTTGGGATTCACTTGTGATAAAAAAAATGGGGAGGGAGTTAAGTGATGGAGTGATATTTTTTATGATGGAGTTGGGATTCACTTGTGATAAAAAAAATGGGGAGGGAGTTAAGTGATGGAGTGATATTTTTTATGATGGAGTTGGGATTCACTTGTGATAAAAAAAATGGGGAGGGAGTTAAGTGATGGAGTGATATTTTTTATGATGGAGTTGGGATTCACTTGTGATAAAAAAAATGGGGAGGGAGTTAAGTGATGGAGTGATATTTTTTATGATGGAGTTGGGATTCACTTGTGATAAAAAAAATGGGGAGGGAGTTAAGTGATGGAGTGATATTTTTTATGATGGAGTTGGGATTCACTTGTGATAAAAAAAATGGGGAGGGAGTTAAGTGATGGAGTGATATTTTTTATGATGGAGTTGGGATTCACTTGTGATAAAAAAAATGGGGAGGGAGTTAAGTGATGGAGTGATATTTTTTATGATGGAGTTGGGATTCACTTGTGATAAAAAAAATGGGGAGGGAGTTAAGTGATGGAGTGATATTTTTTATGATGGAGTTGGGATTCACTTGTGATAAAAAAAATGGGGAGGGAGTTAAGTGATGGAGTGATATTTTTTATGATGGAGTTGGGATTCACTTGTGATAAAAAAAATGGGGAGGGAGTTAAGTGATGGAGTGATATTTTTTATGATGGAGTTGGGATTCACTTGTGATAAAAAAAATGGGGAGGGAGTTAAGTGATGGAGTGATATTTTTTATGATGGAGTTGGGATTCACTTGTGATAAAAAAAATGGGGAGGGAGTTAAGTGATGGAGTGATATTTTTTATGATGGAGTTGGGATTCACTTGTGATAAAAAAAATGGGGAGGGAGTTAAGTGATGGAGTGATATTTTTTATGATGGAGTTGGGATTCACTTGTGATAAAAAAAATGGGGAGGGAGTTAAGTGATGGAGTGATATTTTTTATGATGGAGTTGGGATTCACTTGTGATAAAAAAAATGGGGAGGGAGTTAAGTGATGGAGTGATATTTTTTATGATGGAGTTGGGATTCACTTGTGATAAAAAAAATGGGGAGGGAGTTAAGTGATGGAGTGATATTTTTTATGATGGAGTTGGGATTCACTTGTGATAAAAAAAATGGGGAGGGAGTTAAGTGATGGAGTGATATTTTTTATGATGGAGTTGGGATTCACTTGTGATAAAAAAAATGGGGAGGGAGTTAAGTGATGGAGTGATATTTTTTATGATGGAGTTGGGATTCACTTGTGATAAAAAAAATGGGGAGGGAGTTAAGTGATGGAGTGATATTTTTTATGATGGAGTTGGGATTCACTTGTGATAAAAAAAATGGGGAGGGAGTTAAGTGATGGAGTGATATTTTTTATGATGGAGTTGGGATTCACTTGTGATAAAAAAAATGGGGAGGGAGTTAAGTGATGGAGTGATATTTTTTATGATGGAGTTGGGATTCACTTGTGATAAAAAAAATGGGGAGGGAGTTAAGTGATGGAGTGATATTTTTTATGATGGAGTTGGGATTCACTTGTGATAAAAAAAATGGGGAGGGAGTTAAGTGATGGAGTGATATTTTTTATGATGGAGAGAAAAAAAATGGGGAGGGTGTGGATTCGAAGACTAAGTGAAAAAAAAAGGGGTGACAAGGTGGAGGCGTGACAAGGGTCGGGAGTAGTGACAAGAGGCGCAGCGTGACAAGGGTCGGGAGTCGGGACAAGGTGGAGGCGTGACAGGGGTCGGGAGTCGGGACAAGAGGCGCAGCGTGACAAGGTGGAGGCGTGACAGGGGTCGGGAGTCGGGACAAGAGGCACAGCGTGACAAGGTGGAGGGGTGACAAGGGTCGGGAGTCGGGACAAGAGGCGCAGCGGGACAAGGTGGTGGCGTGACAAGGGTCGGGAGTCGGGACAAGAGGGGCAGCGTGACAAGGGTCGGGAGGCGTGACAAGAGGCGCAGCGGGACAAGGGTCGGGAGGCGTGACAAGAGGCGCAGCGGGACAAGGGTCGGGAGTCGTGACAAGAGGCGCAGCGGGACAAGGGTCGGGAGTCGTGACAAGAGGCGGAGCGTGACAAGGTGGAGGCGTGACAGGGGTCGGGAGTCGGGACAAGGGTCGGGAGGCGTGACAAGAGGCGCGGCGTGACAAGGTGGAGG
>CATOGU010000062.1:0-14780 GCA_951799445.1 Pseudisothecium myosuroides | reverse complement strand
CGGTAAGGTTGCCACTGAGCGTCGCGTTGCCATTGCTGTTGGCGGTGCCCATCGTGAGCGTCTGCGTGCCGGCGACGCCCGGAGCGATGTTGCCCGTGAGCGCGCCGCCCTCGTTGCCGATTGTCGTGTTCCCCTGCAGGACTAGGTTGCCTCCGATGACTCCCGACGTGGTGCCGTTGCCGTTCAGGCGGATCGCCCCGCGGTTCTCGTCGTTGCCGGTTCCCTGCAGGTTGATCGTGCCGAAGTTGGTGTTGCCGCCCGAGATGTATTGGCCGCCGTTGTCGATGAGCAGCGTCGCGGTGGAGAGGTTCGTGGGGTTGGCCGTCTGAATCTGGACCTTGTTGGTGCCAGTCGTGGCGATTTCCAGGGTGCCGCTAAAAACGCCGAAGTTATTGATGGTCGTGCCGCCGCCGCCGTTCGGAGAGGTAATCTTCAGGAGACCGCTGCCGCTGAAGGTGTTGGAATACACGTAATCATTATTCGGAGATTGGAGCACCAGGGCGCTGCCGCTGCCGATGGCGACGTTGCTGCCCGCCGCGTTGGCCCCCAGGCTCATCGAGTTGGCCGTCACCATCGTACCCGCGCCGCTGATCGTGGTGCCGCCGGTGTAGCCGTTGACGTTGTTGAGCACCAGGCTGCCGCTCGGGACCGCGAGCGCGAGGTTGCCGGTGAGCGTCTGCGCGAGCGTGCCGCCGCCGCCCAGCGTCAGCGTGGAGGTGTTAGCCGAGGTGTCGGTGATCGTGCCGCCGGTGCCGGTGGGAATCGCCGCTAGCGCGGTGCTGTTGGAATTGAGGTCCAGCGTGCTGCCCGTGTTGATCACGAGATTCGCACCGCCGTTGAGGGTGTTGGCGGGCAGGGCCGCCGCGCTGCCCAACTGGAGGATGCCCCCTGAAACCGTCGTCGAACCCGAGTAGGTGTTCGTGCCGGAGAGAACCACCGTGCCCGTGCCCGCCGTGACGAGGCTGCCCGTGCCGCTGATCGGACCGGAGAAGTTCGAGGACAGGTTGTTCGCGGTGTTGCCGACGGTCAGCGTGGTGCCGCCCGGGTTGTTGAGCACGGACGTTGCCGTTGCCCGTGAGGCTGCCGACGGCAGGCGTCGTCCCGTTGAAGTTGACCGTGCCGTTGCCGGTGGTGCTGTTGACGATGACCGCCGCCGTGGCCGCGATGCTGCCATTGGTGTTCAGGGTGGCGTCGTCGAAATTGTTGTCGTTCGCGTCGACCGTCACGTTGCCCGTGCCGAGGCCGCCCGCGGCCGTCGCGGTCAGCGTCCCGGCGTTGAGCGTGGTGCCGCCGCTGTAAGTATTCGTCGCGCCGAGCGTCGTCACGCCCGTGCCGGGATTATTGACCACCAGCGCCAGCGAGCCGACGGCGCTGTTCGCAATCACGCCGTTGATCGTCGTGCCGCCCGTGCCGTTGTTCGTCAGGGTCAGGGTCTGCGTGTTGCCCGTGGCCGCGCTGCCCGTCACCGTGCCGCCCATCGTCAGGGCGTTGGATGAATTATTGGTGATCGTCAGGTTGTTGCCCCCGCCCAGAACGACCGGCGTATTGACCGTCAGGGGAGCGGCTCCGGCTGCCAGACGGATCGCGTTGCCCGCGGTGTTGCCGGTGAAGCCGCCGCCCGTGGCCGTGTTGTTGTCGGCGTTGCCGTTGATCGTGAGCGTCGAACCGTCGGCGTTGATGGTGAAACTCGCCAGGCCGGGAGTGGCCGCGCTGAGCGCGTTCAAGCTGTTGATGGTCGTGCTCGCGCCCAGGGTCGTGACGATGTTCGCCGTGTTCCGGTGCGCGGCGTTGGTGGCGTTGTTCGCCACGAGAACCACGTCGGTGTTCGCGCCGGGGACGTTGCCCGCATCGGTCGTGCCCGCCTGGTTCGTGGAGAAATTCACCAGGGTGGTGCTGGTGGTCGTGTCATTGAAGACGTTGCTGACCGCGCCGTTGAAGAAAGCCACGCCCGGCGTCGGGGTCCCGGCGATGGTCAGCACGAGCGAAGTGGCGTTGACGGTGAGGCTCTCGGTGTTTCGCCCCAGGGAAAGATTCGTCACGCCGGCGGTCGTGCTGCTGAGGGAAAAGCCGCCCGCGCCCGTGAGCGAACCGTAGTTCGCCAACGTGTAGCTGCCGGCGGTGGTCGGGTTGGTGACGTTCACGTAGACGCCGCCGCTGTTGAGCGTGAGCGCCACCGGGGTGTTCAAGGATTCCACCGCGCCCGCGCCCGCGAGCGTGTAGTTGAGCGTGGTATAGACCCCCGCCCCGTAGGTGCCCGTGCCGCCGAGCGTGATGACCCCCGTGGACCGGAGGGCGGTGCCGCTCGCCCCGGCAAGCCTGATGGCGCTGCCACCGGAGGCGGTCAGGCTGCCGATGAGGCCCGTCGTGGAATTATTTCCCGAACCCGTCAGGGTGCCGCCGCTGTTGAGCGTCAAAGCCGAACCGCCGATGGAACCACCGATGAGGTTCAGGGTCGAACCGCCGTTGACCGTGGTCGTGCCCGTGTAGGTGCTGGCGGCGGTCAACACGGTGGTGGGCGTCGTGCCCGTGCCCGCGATGACCAGGTTCAGGTTGTTCTGGTTCGTGCCCGCGCCGCCGAACACGTTGGCAAAGGCGGCGGTCCCCGTGCCGTTGAGCGTCAGGGTCGAGTTCGCGGCGCTGCCGCCCGTGACCGTGCTGCCGCTGACGGTAGTCAAACTGTTGAGTGTCTGCGAGACCGGGCCCGCGCTGTCGCCGAGCACCAGGCCGCCCGTGCCGCTGAGCGTCGTCGCACTGGCGCTGTTGAGGGGGCTGCCCCCGATCTGCAAACTGCCGCCGCCCACGTTGGTCGGCCCGGTGTAGGTCTTCACCCCGGTCAAATCCAGCGTGGCGGTGTTCGTCGAGGGAAGGGTCAACCCGAGCGAGGCCGCGCTGCCGTTTTGCAGCGTGCCCGCATACGCCGTCGCCGTCCCCAGGCCGCCCGTGCCCGTGTTGTTGTTGACCGTGAGGGTCACCGCACCCGTGCCGGTGCTCGTGATCAGGCCGGGCACCGCGCCCGCCGCGCCGGAGAGGCCGCCCACCGTCAGGTTGTTGCCGTTGAGGTCCAGCGTGCCGCCCGCCGTGGCCCCGCCGTTGACCGTCAGGACGCCGTTGGCCGAGCCGAGCGGCGTGCCGGTCATTCCCGCCGTGGCGAAGCGCAGGGTGCCGCCATTGACGGTCGTGCCGCCGGAATAGTTGCTCTGGTTGCTGGTGGTGTTGTTGCCGAGGATCGCCACGCCCGCGCCGGTCTTGACCAACGCGAGGGTGCCCGTGCTGTTTCGCAACGCGCCGTTGTAGGTGAAGCTCTGGTCGTTGCCGCCGACCGTGAACACGGACGCGCCCGCCACGCTGTTCTGCACGGTCCCCTGGCCCGCCGTCGCCGTGCCCGTCAGGCCGTTGATCGTCTCGTTGAAGCCCCGCAGATCGAACGTGTTGCCGCCGATGTTCAGGTTGCCCGCCGCCGCGCCGTCGGGAATCTGCTCGGACGCGCCGAGGCTGAGGTTGGAGGCCAGCAGGGTGTTGCCGGTCCAGTTGTTGAGGTTGGCGGTGGCGTTGCCGAAGATCGTGTTGCCGCCGCCGTTATTGAGGATGGTCACGTTGCCCGCGCCCGTGATCTGGCCGTTGTAGCTGCCGCCGCTGATGCTCGCGTCGCCCAGCAGGGTCACCGTCCCGGTCAGGGTGCCGAAGTTGCGGATGGCCCCGAAGTTTTCGCTCGCGTAGCCGGTGCCCTGGATGAAGAAATTATTCGCCGTCGTGGCGCTGGGGATCACCTCGCCGCCGGGCAGCACCGTGACCGCACCCGTGCCGAAGGAGGAGCTGTTCGGCCCGTACACGCGTCCGGCCAGGACGAACGTGCCGCCGGAGTAGGTGTTCACGCCGGAAAGGACGTTTTGCGTGCCGTTGCCACCCGTGAAGGTGACGGTGACGGCCCCGCCGCCCGTGCTGTTGGCCGCGCCGGTCGCGGCGTTGTTGTTGGCGATGACCGAGCTGACGTAGAAGCCGTTGTTGATCCCGTTCATCCCTTGATTGTTGAACGTGATCTCGCCCGGCGTTCCCAGTACGGGACCACCGGCGGTCAAAGTGCCATTCTGAATGAAGATGTCCGCCGCTCCCGCGCCCTGTTGATTATTCAGGATGCCGCCCTGGGTACCCAGGCGCAGGACGCCGTTGGTTCCACCGTTCTGCAGGTTGATGGTCGTGCCGATGCTGTTGTTGGTGTTGCCGCCGTTCGCGGCGAAGGTCCGCGCCACCTTGAGCGTGTTGACATCGGTGGTGCCCGCGGCGGCGAGGGTCAGCGCGGCGGTGCCCGACGCGTCGTTGAGCAGCACGTTGCGCGTGCCGTCGCTCGCGATGGTCGGCGCGGCGGCGGTGCCGTAGCCGCTGGCGGTGCCCGCGACCGTGTAGGCCGAGTAGGCGACGATGTTGCCGTTGGCGTCCACCGCCGCATAATCCGAAACCGCCTGCGCCACGCCCGTGCCCACCGTCGCCCAGCCGCCGAGGATGCCGTTGGTGTTGGCGGTGGTCGTGTTGATGGCGTTGACCCCGTTGACCGTGGCGCCGCCCTGGGCGAAATTCACCGTGCCGCCCGCGTTGTGCGTGAGCGCGCCGAGGTTCAGGAGCACGTTGCCGCCGCCCGTCTGCGTGGTGCTGATCGTGGCGGTCGAGCCGAGCGCGGGCAGCCCACCCGCCGCCACGGTGCCGAACTGCACCCCGTTGAAGGTTTGCACGCTGTTCACGCCGTTGCCGCTGGTGACGTTGAGCGTCGGAGCCACGACGTTGAGCGTGTTGGGGTTGCCCGTCAGCGTGGGCACCGCCGTGGACACGTTATTGAACACCAGCCTGCTACCGGCGTTGACGATGTTGGCGGCCGGGGCACCGGCCTGGCTGAAATCCAGGTTCAGCGTGCCCTGGTTGACCACCGTGTTGCCGGTGTAGGTGTTCGCGCCGCCGAGCGTGAAAGTCCCCGCGCCTGTCTTCGTGAAGCTGTTCGCGCCACCGTTGTTGGCCATCACGCCGTTGAAGCCGGACGCCTGTCCGTTCGTGTCAATCGTGCCGCCCGTGCCCGCCCCGGCATCGCCCAGGAGGATCGTGCGGTTGACGCTGATCGTCGTGGCAGCCGTCGTGCGCAACGTGCCACCATCGAGAACCAGACTGGAGGCCGTTGCGCCCGAGCCGAGTTGCTGCGCCGTGCCCGTGCCGTCCGCGGAAATGGCGAGCACGCCGCCGGACACGGTCACCGTGCCGGTAAAAGTGTTGGCACCCGAAAGCGTGAGCAAGCCGCTGCCCGTCTTCGTCAAGCCGAAGCCGCTGCCGCCGTCCGAGATCACGCCGCTCAAGGTGAGCGAACCCGCGCGGTTACCGACGTTGAGGGTTTGCGAGGACGCCAGGGTCAGCGGGACGTTGATCGTCTGCGCGTTGATCGAGAGATCGTTGATGCCGACCCCTGTGCCGCTGCTGCCGAGCGTGAGGACGGCACCGCCGGAAGCGTTGATCGTGTAACCGGCGGCAGCCGCCGTGAAGTCGATGCCATCGGTGTTGGCGCCGCCGACGGTCAGGCTGGCGATGTCATCCGTGACGGTGGTGCCGCCGAGGCCAGGGACGCCGAACACGAGCGTGTCGCCGTTTTGCGGGGTCGGGTTGAAACCCGTGGAAAAGAGAGGGCCGACACCGTTACCGATGAAGGTGTCCGTCGCCCCACGCGCGAAGGGGGAAGGCAGCAGCGCGCCAGCGGCGAGCACGGCGAAACTGAGGTTTTGGAGGAGGCGGATGCGGCGGGTGGCGCGTGCGGCGAGGGAACGCTGGAAATTCATGAGGGTAAAAACTGGGGAGGAGAGAGGGGGAAAGAGCGGCGTGGCGATGGAGGATCAGCCAGGGGGATTCTACGAGGATCAGAGGGGGATACTCAACGGTAGAGATTCACAGACAAACGCGAAACATACAAATCTTTCGTCGCACACACTGGTGCGCAAGCTCCGCCGCGTTGCGGCGGACCACCAGGAGGAGTTCGTTCGGACGATCGGTGAAGGGGCGCGTCCCCCCGAACGCACCCCTTCACACTACCAAAGTCGTCGCCTCGTGAGCACGCGGCCAAGCGCACCGGACGCTCAAGCCGCCTGCCGGTCGTTGAGGGCGCCGGTCAACCGCCGACGGATGAGCCAGCCCAGCGCACCCACGCAAAACACGCCGGAGAACCAGGTCGCAGGCTCGGGCACCGCCGCGATGGTCAGGGTTTCTCCAAAGGAACTCGCGAAGGTGATCCCACTGGCACCGGGGAGGCCGGCGAGTTGGGTCGCGTTGTACGTTCCAGGCGCTTCGGTGGTGCCATTGAGGATCAGGCTGCTGATGACTTCCGAAGAAGTGCCACCGGTATTGGGATCGTTCAGGTTCAACGTGGCTCCCGTGACCAGGCTCAGGGTGCCCGCATCGGAAAGCGAAGCGGAATTGGTCAGCGTCAACGCGCCGGTGTTGCCCACCTGCACCGAAGTGCTCGCGTTGATGCTGCCGCTCACGGTCAACGTGCCGGCGGTGACCATCGTCGGTCCGGCGTAGAGGTTGGTACCGGAAAGCGTGAGCGGGCTGTGGACGTTGTTCTGGATGACGCCGGTCACGTTGCTGCCGATGACCGCGCTGATCAGCGTGCCGGCCGAACTCATGGTCGTGCCGCCGTTGGTGATGGTGCCGACGTGGTTCACGGCACCGCCGGAGATCGTGATGCCGCCGCCGCCGGTCGTGGCGGCAGCGCCCGCCTGGGTGATGAGGTTGCCCGTGCCGGTGACGCCGCCGGTGAACGAAATCGCATCATCGTTGCCGCTGCCGCCGCCGGTGGTCAGAAGGAGGGTGCTCGCGGTCGCGCCGCTGGCAAGCGTCGCCCCCCCCGTGAAGGTGAAAGTCTGGCCGCCACCGGCGATCAGGAGCGTGTTGGTGCCCCCCGGTGCCCGTGGACACGAGCGGGTTGCTGAACGACCTACCTTGATTCGAAATCTGCAACATGGTGGTGTTGCCGACTCCCGCGGTGCCCAGCGTGATCGTGCCGGAACCCAAGGAATTATCCGTGGGCGTGGTCGCACTGTGGCCAACCATACCGTTGGCCACCGTGAGATTCACGTTCGTGTTGACGTTGAGGAGATTGAGGAGCGAGGTAGCGCTGTTCTGGATGACGTTGGTGACATTCGGGCCGAAGGAGCCGTTGACGGTCACGGTCCCCGTGCCGTTGCTGACGTTGGAAAACGTGCCGATGTTGTTAATAGCACTGTTGAAGGTGATGCCGCCGCCGGTGGCATTGACCGTGCCAGCCGCAGTCACGCCACCGGCGCTGATCGTGGTGACGTTGGCGATCAGGCTGCCCGTCCCACCGATTGCACCCCCATCAACCGAGAGGGAGTCGCTGCCGTTGGTCGTGCTCAGAGTCAGGTTGTTGCCCAGCGTGATGCCGCCGCTCAAACTGAAGTTCTGTCCGCCACCCTGGGACTGGATCGTGTTGGTCCCGCCCGTCCCCTGGGTCACGATCGGATTGGAAAAGGTGCGGCCGCCATTGCTGAAGGAAAGCACCGTGGTGTTGGCCGCTCCGGCCGTGCCGAAGGTGAGGTTGCCCGTGCCGGGCTGGTTGGACGCGCTCAGATACAACACGCCGTTGCCGATGGTCAATCCGCCGCTAAACCCATTATTGCCGTTGAGGGTCAACGTGCCGGTGCCCGTCTTGGTCAGGCTCCCGGGACCAGCGGTCAAGCCCAACGCGCGCACGCCCGCGTTGTTGCCGACCACCGCCGAGTTCAGATCGACCAGGGCAACGCCGATGGTTTCATTGAACGCGCCGGTGTTCAGCCGCAGGCCGCCCGTGCCGATGAACGCCTCCTGGGCGCCGCCAAAGGTGGTCGAAACAGACACAAAATTCCCCGAAGCGGCGCTCGCATTCACCTGCGTGCCGTTGAACACCAGCGCGGATTGCACCCCCGGCGTGTTGCCATCTCCACGGTCAAAAGCTGAAATCGAACCGGTCGTCAGCGTGCCCCCGTTGAGCACGAGTTGCCCCGTCTGCGAGCTGCTCCCGCCGGAGTCCATCATCACGTTGGCGGCGGTCACGTTGGCCGAGCCCGTGATGGTCAAAGCTCCCCAACTGCCGGG
This sequence comes from Pseudisothecium myosuroides, assembly GCA_951799445.1. Taxonomy (NCBI): domain Eukaryota; kingdom Viridiplantae; phylum Streptophyta; class Bryopsida; order Hypnales; family Lembophyllaceae; genus Pseudisothecium; species Pseudisothecium myosuroides. The sequence continues at coordinate 6,662 of CATOGU010000062.1, read as the reverse complement.
GGCCGTGATGTTCCCCGAGATCGTCACCACCGAGTTGCCCCCGAAGATCAGGTTCGAGCGCTGGACGCTCACGTTCGCCGCGTTCAAGACCGACGTGCCGTTGAAGGTCGTAAACTGGTTGGAGTTATAATCGCCGGTCGCATTGCCGTTGCCCTGCGCATTGAGCGTGCCCAGCGTGACCGTGCCCGCCGTGAAGGTCGTGTTCAGCGGCGCAATCGCGCCGTTCGGGCCGCCGTTGGTCGTCAGCGTGTAGCCCGCCCCGGATACGCCGCCGCCGAAGCTCAGCGAGCCGCCGCCCGCCGTGTTCGAGAAGGCCTGGCTTTGCGTGAGCGTGATCGCGTTGTTGATGATTTCCGCGCTCGCGCTGTTGTTGACGATGTCGGCACTGAGCGTGAAGGCGTTGCCGCCGATGGTGAACGCACTCGCCCCGGAGTTGAAGACAAGGCCGGCGAAGGTCGTCCCGGCCGCCAGATCGTCGTTGAGCGTCGTGGTGCTCGACGTGCCGAAATACAGCGCGTCCCCGCTGGCAGGCGTGCCGGTGCCGCCCGCCGCCGGCGTGGTGGTGCCGAGCGTGAAGTTGCCGCTGAAATTAGCGGTTCCCCCGGTGGCCACCGGGTTGGTGTCGAAGGCGTCCGTTGCCCGCGAAGGCAAAACGAGGAGTCAGCAGCGCGCTCGAAGCGAGCACCGCGAAGCTGAGGTTCTGGAGAAGTCGGAGGCGACGGGTGCGACGGGCAGCGAGGGAAGGATTCAATTTCATGAGGGACAAAGACGGAAAAGAGTGATTCTGGGGCGAGACGGAATGACAATGAGGGGGACCTACTCGGCCACAACACACGATTTACCGGAGCACTACGAAGAAGATTTTCGCGGTAAAAGTGCGTTGCGCGGTGGTGAGGATGTGCGTCGTTGCAGGAAGAGGCAAGCACTTTGTGGGACACACTGGTGCGCAGCCCTCGGAGAGTCATCAACCCGCCCGGGTCAAACATAATTCAAGGTTGGGCAAGTCAAGCCGTTGACTCTGTTGCGTCTCCTCTGGGCGGGAGCGTGGGGCCGTCCATCCAGACGCCCTCAATGAGAATTTGCCGGAAGATGCCCGGCACGCCCCGCACGCTGTCGTTCAAGAGCGAAATCATGAGCAGCACCGCGACCCGGCCGATTTCCTCCGGTTGTTGATCGATGCCCGCCGTAACCCCCCCATCGAGCACGCTGAGCGCCGCCAGGCCGACGTGGTCCGGCGCGCGGCAGCCGATGGTCTCCAGGGTCGCGCGCACGGCGGCCACGTCGCTGAGAATGGCCTGCGGGCGCGCGGCGCGCAGCCATTCCGACAGACGTCGGCGGCTGGCGGCGTGATCGGCCTCGTCCAAGGTCAGGATGGGCACCCGGTCCCGGGGGGGCACCGATTCCTGGGCCATCATGAAGCCAGCTTTGTACAAGGCGCCGCGCTCTTCGGCCTGGCCGGTGACCAGGCCGACCCGGCCATAGCCGCGCTGGCGGATCTTCTGGAAAGCCAGCATCGTGTTGGCCACCTGGTCCGCTGGTGACAACGTGCAGGCGCGGAGCCGAAACCGAGCGGCCAAAACGCAGGGCCGAAAAACGTTCCCAGTGCAGGGCGTCCCAACGCACTTCCAGGGGATGCGGAGGCAGAAAAATGCCCCGGACGCCGCGGGCGAGCAGGATTTTTTCCAACCGCGGCAATGGGAGCCGGCCACCGCACACGAACTCCTCCAGGCGGTAGCCGGACTTCTCGGCGGCGTCATAGGCTCCCCGCCAGTAGCGGTCAAACTCCGCATGACCGCGCAACCTTTCCGGTTGCGGCCAGTGGTTGAGCCAGGCCAGGGCTTCGCGCACCGGGAGCGTGGCGTTGGTGCGCTTGTGCAAAGCGAGCGCCGAGGCAGCGGTATTCGGATGGTAACCCATGCGGCGGGCGAGTTCCTGGATCTGCCGCCGGCGCGCCTCGGGGATTTGCGGATTGTTGCGCAAGGCCAGCGAAACCGTCACATGGGAAACCCCGAACTGGCGGGCGACATCGCGCAGGGTGACGGGGAGGCGGAATTCGGGCGAAGGCATGGCTAGGGGACCAGAAAATTTGAAGTTTCCTTCGACTTAACCGGGAAAGGATCAAATATCTGCCGTCCGTTCCGTAAAGCAATAAAATGCGGCGATGTTATCCGTCATCCAGGCCACCGAAGCGCCGCCCGCGAGTTCCGACCTGGTCACGCGCTCGTCTCCCCTTTTACCGGGCGCCGGAGAGGATTCCATGACGGCGGCGTTGCCCGCGAGCGGGGTTCGCCCGAAGGCGATTTACGCCCTAGATCCCGGATCGCTCCCAGTCGTCTACGGTCCGGCAGAACAGCAGGAACTACGGGAAATGCTGGACGTGTCCCCCGTGCCGTGTTCCCGTGCGGCCATCGGAGAGAACCTCTCGCTCCTGGCGGAGACGGAAATCCTGCTGACCAGTTGGGGGGCACCCAGGATCGACGACGCTTTTCTGGAGGCGGCGCCCAAGCTGCGAGCCGTGTTCCACGCGGCCGGTTCCATCCGGCCCATCGTGACCCCGGCCTTCTGGCGGCGGGGCATCACCGTGACCTGCGCCGCCGACGCCAACGCCGAGCCGGTGGCCGAATACACCCTGGCCACCATTCTGCTCGGGTTGCGGGGATTCTGGCGCTTCGCCGCCGGGACGCGCCAGGGTTTGGGTTGGGGGGATCACACTCGCTGGATCGCCGGGGGCTACCGCAGCACGGTGGGGCTGATTTCCTGCGGGGTCATCGCGCGCAAGGTAATCGCCCGGCTGGCGACGTACGACCTGCAGTGCATCGTGTACGACCCTTTTTTGAGCCGCGAGGAGGCCGCCGCCCTGGGCGTGGAAGTCGCCTCGTTGCCGGAAGTGTTCCGGTGCGCGGACGTGGTGTCGCTCCACACGCCGCAACTGCCCGAGACGCTGGGCATGATCACGGGGAACCTGTTTGCATCGATGAAGCCGGGAGCGACCTTTATCAACACGGCGCGGGGGCGGGTGGTCCGCGAATCGGAAATGATCGACGTGCTCCGCCGACGGCCGGACCTGCAGGCGGTGCTGGATGTTTGCGACCCGGAGCCGCCCGCCCCGGACTCGCCGCTGCTGCACCTGCCCAACGTCCGTGCTCACGCCGCACGTGGCCGGCTCGATGGGCCCCGAATGCCGCCGGCTGGGCCGCTGCATGGTCGATGAGGTGCGGCGTTACCTCGCCGGGGAGCCGTTGCGCTGGCAGCTCAACGAGGCGGCAGCGGCTCGGATGGCTTAAAGCGGTTTTCAGTGGCTCGGTGCCGCATGTTTCGAAGTGGGCGGTTGCTGTGTATGTGTGGAGATCGCCATGGAAATTCACTCTTTAAGACGCTGATGCACCACGGTGCGCAAGTATTGCGATTGCCCTGGCGCACCGGAGTTGCTAGAGAACGAGGCCCCGTACATCTGACACCCATCCCTGCCTGAGCGTCCTTTTCCCCGCTCGGTTCCTCCCCATGCCGCCGACACGCAGATTCTTTAGCCGTCCCTCCTTTTTCGCACTGGCACTGGCCATCGGCCTGTTGACCGGACATGCTTCGGCGGCGGTTTGGCAGTGGTCGGTGCCCGTGGACAACGGACGGGCGTTTTTATGGGTGCCGCCGGATTGCCGCCACGTCCGCGCGGTGGTCGTCGGGCAGAACAACATGATCGAGGGCGGCATCCTCGAACACCCGGCCTTGCGCGAAACCCTGGGGCATCTCGGCATCGCGGAGGTGTGGGTCGCGCCGCCTTTCGACGGGCGGTTCATGTTCAACAAGGGCGTGGGCGAGCGGTTCGACGCGATGATGAAGGCACTTGCAGACGAGTCGGGCTACTCGGAACTGTCCGACACGCCAGTCGTGCCCCTCGGGCATTCCGCATGCGCTTCCTATCCGTGGAACTTCGCCGCGTGGAATCCCGCGCGCACGCTGGCGGTGCTTTCCGTGCATGGTGACGCGCCGCAAACCGACCGCACCGGCAGCAGCAAGCCGAATCCCGATTGGGGCGACCGCAACATCGGACGGCGTGCCCGGCCTGATGGTCATGGGCGAATATGAATGGCACGATGATCGGCTGCTGCCCGCGCTGGCCTTCCGCGCCCGTCACCCGCTCGCGCCGGTGGCGATGCTCGCCGAACCGGGCAACGGCCATTTCAACTATTGCGACCGTTTGATCGACTTCCTCGGGATGTTCATCCGCAAGGCCGCCGAAGCCCGCCTTCCGCCCGCCAGCCCAGGTTTTCCCTCTGCGGCTGGGGAAGCGCTCAAACTGAGACCGGTTGATCCAAAGACGGGCTGGCTGGTGGAACGCTGGCATCCGGGCACGGGGCGCACCGTGCCGCCCGCGCCGTTCGACAAGTACACCGGCGACCGCGCACAGGCGTTCTGGGCGTTTGACGAGGAAATGGCCCGCGCCACGCAGGATTATTTCGCCGACCAGATCGGCAAGCAGCCCCAACTGGTCGGCTGGGTGCAAAACGGCCAGACGCTGCCACAGCGGGAAACACTCGACCAGGTGAGCCCGCGCTTCGAGCCGGACGCCGACGGCGTGACGTTCCACCTCGGGGGCACGTTTCTGGACAAGGTGGGCGACGGTGCCAAAAACCTCGCCCGGTGGGCCGGACAGCCGGCGGGCGCACCGCTGGACCACGCGGCGGGCGGCGGGCCGGTGGTGATCTCGCGGATTACCGGGCCTGTGAAGAAGCTCGGGCCGGACACCTTCGCCCTCGCTCTGGACCGGGATTCCTCCTCCCACGACGCGCGCAACCTCGACATCTGGCTGCTTGCCAGCCACCCGGGCGACGAGCATTACAAAAGCGTCGTGCAACAGGCGCTCCTGCACGTTTCGCGCAACACCGGGGGCAAGGGGCAACACCTCACGTTCCCCGCCGTTCCCGATCAACCCGCCGGGACGAAAACGGTTGCCCTGGCGGCAACCTCGGATGCGGGGGCAAAGGTCTATTATTACGTGCGCGAAGGTCCGGCGGAAGTGGAGGGTGCCATGGAAGGCAGCTTTCTGCGGCTGACCCCGGTGCCACCCGGGGCGCGATTTCCGGTCAAGGTGACGGTCGTCGCCTGGCAGTGGGGCCACGGCGCCGAGCCGAAGCTCGATACCGCCGAGCCGGTCGAACGCACCTTTTCACTCCTGAAGTAGCCTCATGAAGTTTCGCCTGCCCTTTCCCTCGCTGGTTGCTTTGCTCGCCGCCTCGGCCACCTGGGCGACGATAGCCCGGGCGACGGTCAAGCCCAACCCGCTTTTCGCGGACAACGCCGTGCTCCAGCAGGGCATGGAAGTGCCCGTTTGGGGGACCGCTCGCGACGGCGAAGCGGTGACGGTCGAGTTCGCCGGCCAGCGGGTTTCGACCTACGCGCGCTCCGGTGCATGGAGCGTGCGCCTGCGCCCGCTGACGGCCAGCGACCAGCCCGCGACGATGACGATCCGGGGCGACAACACGGTCACGATCAAGAACCTGCTCGTGGGCGAGGTGTGGGTGTGCAGCGGCCAGTCCAACATGGAACGCCAGCTTGGCCCGCGGCCTCCGCAGCCGGAAATCGACGGCTGGAAGGAAGCGGCCGCCGACGCAAATTACCCCACGCTCCGGGAGTTCCTCGTGCCCAACCTTCAATCCGGCGTCCCGATGCCGGAAGCGAGAGGACAGTGGACGGTGTGCACGCCGCAGGCCGCACCGAATTTTTGCGGGGTGGGATTCTTCTTCGCCCGGGCCTTGCAGGCCGCCAGGCACGTGCCCGTCGGCTTGCTCTGGACGACCTGGGGCGGCACACAGGCGGAAGCGTGGACGAGCCACGCCGCGTTGGTGGCGTTACCGGACTACCGCAACTACGTCGCCAACTTCGACAAGGCAGCGTCGGAATATGCCGGCAAGCTGGCCCAGTTCCATCAGATCGAAGCAACGCTGCTGCAAAAATGGCAGGCGGAGACCGATCTGATCACGAAGCAAAACAAGCCGCTGCCGCCCCAGCCGAACGCGAGCGCCGGCCCTTACGCCCAAACGCAATGGCAGGCAGAGACCGACCGCATCAAAAAGGAAAACAAGCCGCTGCCCAACAAGCCGGGCGCGCCCCGAGACCCGGCGGGACCGACAACGGACAACCCTCGGTGCTCTACAACGGCATGATCGCGCCGCTGGAGCCGTTCGCCATCCGCGGCGTTTGCTGGTACCAGGGCGAGGCAAACAGCTCACGCGGCAAACAGTACCGCACGCTTTTCCCCGCCATGATCGCCGATTGGCGCAAGAATTGGGGCGAGGGCGATTTCCCCTTCCTGTTCGTGCAAATCGCGCCTCACCACGACATTCAGCCGGACATCCGGGAAGCCCAGTTGCTCACGCTCAAGGCCGCGCCGCGCACGGCGATGGTCGTCACCACGGATGTCGGCGACGCGAACGAGATTCACCCGCCGCACAAGGCCCCGGTCGGCGAGCGGCTGGCGCTGGCGGCGCGGGCGCTGGCTTACGGCGAAAAGATCGAGGGCAGCGGTCCGGTCTTCGACGCGGTCAAATTTGAAGGTGGCCACGCCGTGTTGACGTTCACCCATGTCGGGCGCGGGTTGGCGGCCAAGGATGGTCCGCTCAAAGGGTTTACGGTCGCGGGCGCCGACAAGACCTTCGTCCGGCTGG
>CATOGU010000061.1:0-12779 GCA_951799445.1 Pseudisothecium myosuroides | reverse complement strand
CGCGACTCTTGCGCGGCACTCCCCGGAGCTCCAGTGCCAGGGCGACGTTCTGACCCGCGGTGAGCCAGGGATAGAGCGCGGCCTCCTGGAACATCAACGCCGGCCGGCCCCCGGGCGTGACGATGCTTCCCGCCGAGGGCTTCTCGAGGCCGGCCGCAAGCGAGAGGCAGCGTCGACTTGCCGCAGCCGCTCGCGCCGAGGACGCAGACGAACTCCCCCGGGGCGGCGCTGAGGGTGATGTTCTCCAACACCATCGGCCCGTCCCCGAAGCGCTTGGACACGCCGTCGATCGAGAGTGCGGAAGCAGTTGATCGCCCGGTTGCAACGACCTCTTCGGTTGTCATGATCGCCATTTCGTCCACGCTCTCGTCGGTCGGTCGGTTAGTAACCGTCGGTGGTGATGGCCGGCTTGCCCGCCGCCTGGAGCAGCGCATTGAGCTGACCCAACTGGAAGATGCCCTTCAGGCTGGTGCTCTTGAGCAGTCCCGCCGCGACCGCGTGCTGCTGCTCGGTCGCGAGCGACGAGGCGATCGGGTCGACTGTCGGCGTGATCTCCGAGAACGCCCGGGTCAGCACGGTTGGCTTGAGCGACTTACCGGTGATCTTCGGCAGGGTGGCATTGATCGTCGCCTCGGCACCGGCAGCATCGCTGGTCAGCATCTGGTCCGCATCCAGCTCGGACTGGATCAGGGCCTTGACGGTCGGTCCGTGAGCAATCAGGTACGCCTTGCTGACCACGAGGACCGTGGTGGTGAACAGGCCGCCGGGCCACAGCGACTTCTCGTCGACCAGCACGTGCCCACCGTCGGCGACGATCTGCGAGGCGTACGGCTCCGGCGCCCACGCGCCGTCGATGGAACCCGACTCGTACTCGGTGACGAGCTGACTCGACTTGGTCGCCGGCAGCACCCGGACGTCGCCGCCGCCACTCTGGTTGGTGGTGTATCCCTTGCTCGCGAGGTAGGCCCGGGCGGCCACGTCCTGGGTGTTGCCGAGCTGCGGGGGTCCCGATCTTGGCGCCTCTGAGCTGTGCGGTGGTGGTGATGGCCGGCTTCACGACGAGCTCAGCACCCCCGCTGACCGCGCCGGCGACGATCACGAAGTTGCCCTTGCTCTGCACGAACGCGTTGATGGCGGGGCTCGGCCCGATGAAGGCAGCGTCGATGCTGCCGCCGAGCAGCGCGGTGACCTCCGCAGGACCCGCGCTGAAGATGGTCGTCTTCAGCGTCGTGCTGCCCAACTGCTTCTGCAGGTCGCCGTCGGCGACGGCGAGGATCGCCGGAGCGTGGGTGATGTTCGGGAAGTAGCCGAGTCGCAGCGCGCTGGCCGGCGTTCCGGCACCGGTGGCCACGGTGCTGGAGGCCACGGCGGCCGCCTTCTCGCGGGCGCCGCCACAGGCGCTGAGAACGGTGGCCGCGAGGAGGACGACAGCGGACGGCCCGACGAGGGAGCGCAACGCTCGCGTGTTCTTCACAAAGGAGATCTTAGCGATAAGGATTGCCGTCTTGATACGAGATGGTTACGCCAGACGACGGCCGAGTCGTTCGCCCGATCAGCGGCGCTGCCAGGCGGCCTCGTCGGCGATCAGTTTGCGGACCACCCGGGACGGCTTGCCGCTCGCGACGTCGGCCACCGTCGTGTGCTCGAGCACCGCCCGGAGGTTGGCGCGTACGGCGACCCAGACATCGCGCAGACCGGCGGCTGGGCCCGGGTAGTGCATAGTGTCGGGAAACTGGCCCGACAGCGTCGCGAGCGGCCCGTCGACGGCGCGCATCACGTCGGCGAGGGTGATCTCCTCGGCGGGCCGGGCGAGCAGGAAGCCGCCCTCGGCGCCGCGGACGCTGCGGACGAGACCGGCGAGGCGGAGCTGGCCGAGGATGCCGGCCAGGAACGGGCCCGCGATGCCCTGGCGCTCGGCGATCCGGTCGGCCGGGACCGGCCGCTCGTCCTCGGCGGCCGCCAGCTCGACCAGGGCTCGGATGGCGTAGTCGGCCTTGGCGGGGATGCGCACGGCGCACAGTCTCCCCCAGCGGCGCCGCGAAGATCAGCAACCGCGCGTCACGACGGCATCCGGCCTGATGAAGTCCGGGTCCCTGCGCGCCGATGACCCGGATGCGGCCAACCGGTCGCCTCGAGCGTCGGGGACAGGAAGGGTCGAGCCGTGGGTCGACCGTGGACCGCGTCCGCGACGCGGGCCGAGCCGTGGCTCGCCCTCAGCGCGCTCGCGGCGCTCGTCGCCCTGCTGGCCGGCGCCCCGACCGGCGTCGAGGGAATCCTCGGCGTCGGCCTCATCAGCACCGCCTCGGCCGCGTGGATCGTCCGGTCCAGCCGGCGCCAGCACACCGACCTGGCGCGCGTCGCCGAGTTCGCTATCGCCGAGGAACCGGTCGTCACGCCCGACGCGCTGCACCAGATCCTGCAGCGGACCGCGGCTGTCGTCGGTACCCGGCAGGCGTACGTGATCGTGGTCGGCGAGACCCAGGTACGCCGGCTCGGCGCGGGCCCCGACGAACGGGTCGTCGACCCCGTCGAGGCCGAGACCTGGCGCGCGGTGCACGCCGCCCGCCGCGTCGTCCGGTACGACAGCGGCTCACAGGACGCCGTGGCCGCCGGGCTGCTCCCGGCGCTCGGCTGGTCCGACTGCCTGAGCGCGCCACTCGCCGACGAGCCCGACCTCGCGGGCGTCCTCGTCGTCGCCGACCGCCTCGCCGCCGGGAGCACGTACGGGCCGACCGACGAGCGGCTGCTGCGCGCGGCCGCCGCCCGCGTCTCGGCACTGACCGCCACCGACCAGCTGCTCGCGAGGCTGCGGTACGAGACGCGCCACGACCCGCTGACCGGGCTGGTCAACCGGAGCGCGTTCCGGCAGGAGCTGGCATCGCTGCCCGACGACGAGCAGGTCGGCGTCCTGCTGCTCGACCTCGACCGCTTCAAGGACGTCAACGACACCCTCGGCCACCACCACGGCGACCTGCTCATCGCGCTCGTGGCCGACCGGCTGCGCGAGGCGGTGCCGCCGGAGGCCGTGGTCGCGCGGCTCGGCGGCGACGAGTTCGCGGTGCTGCTGCCCGGCTACGACGCCCCGGACTCGCACGCGGTCGCACTGCAGATCTCCTCCGCGATCGCCCGCCCGTCGTGGGTCGACGGCGTCCTGCTCGACGTGCAGTCCAGCATCGGCGTCGCCCTCAGTCCCGAGCATGCCCGCGTACCGGCTGAGCTCCTCAAGCTCGCGGACACCGCGATGTACTCGGCCAAGCAGGCCGACAAGCCGGTCGAGTTCTACGACCGCCGCCACGACCGGCACTCACCGCGGCGGCTGGCGCTCGCGAGCCGGCTCCGCACCGCGGCCGACGACGGCCACCTCGTCCTCGAGTACCAGCCGCAGGTCGGCATCGAGACCGGCCGCGTCGTCGGCGTCGAGGCGCTGATGCGCTGGCACCACCCCGAGTACGGCCACATCAGCCCGGTCGAGTTCATCCCCGTCGCCGAGCGCTCCGGCGCGATCTCCACGATGTCGCACTGGGCGCTGTCGCAGGCGGTCTCGCAGGCCGCGCGGTGGCGCGATGACGGCATCGAGCTCGAGGTCTCGGTCAACCTCTCGATGCGCAACCTCGGCGACGGCAGCATCGCCGAACACCTCCGCGTGCTGCTCGACCGGCACCGGCTCGACCCCCGGCTGCTGACGCTCGAGGTCACCGAGAGCCAGATCATGGGCGACCCCGACCGCACCCGGCAGACCCTGCAGGCGCTCGCCGACATCGGCGTCAGCCTGTCGATCGACGACTTCGGCACCGGCTACTCCTCGCTCGCGTACCTGCGTCAGCTGCCGGTGCACGAGGTGAAGATCGACCGGTCGTTCATGGCGGGGCTCGCGACCGGCGTCCAGGAGGCCGCCATCGTCAAGGCGGTCACCGACCTCGCACAGGCGTTGTCGATGCGGGTCGTCGCGGAGGGGGTCGAGGACCTGCCGACGCTGCAGCGGCTCGAACGGCTGCACTGTGACCGCGCGCAGGGCTTCCTGTTCAGCAGGTCGCTCCCGGCGATCGACATCGCGCCGTGGATCGCGGCGCAGCAGCCGTACCTCCCGCGGGCGCGCCGGCCGGCGCCGGCGCCGCCGTCCCGCCGGGCGGTCGAGGACGACCGGACGAGCTACCTGATGCCGGCACCGGCCCGTCGCTGATCTCGCTGCTTCCGGAGTGAGCGGGCCGCGGCCGGGCAATGCGGTGGCTGTGACAGCGCTGCTCGACGAGTCCGCCCACGCCTACCCGAGTCGGCCACGCGTCCTCGTGGTCGGTGGCGGCTTCGGCGGCCTGTACGCGGCTCGTGCGCTGCGCCGGACGGACGTCGACGTGACCGTCCTCGACCGCGGCACCAGCAACCTGTTCCAGCCGCTGCTCTACCAGTGCGCCACCGGGATGCTGTCCGAGGGCCAGATCACCAGCCCGCTCCGGTCGCTGTTGCGGCGGCACAAGAACGTTCGGGTCCTGCTCGGCGAGGCACACGCGCTGAACTCGGGGGCTCGCACCGTGACCGCGTGGCGTCCCGACGGGACGACGTTCGACCTCGGCTACGACTACCTCGTGCTCGCGGCCGGCATGCGGCAGTCGTACTTCGGCAACGACTCCTTCGCCGCGTTCGCGCCCGGGATGAAGACCCTCGACGACGCGCTCACGATCCGGCGCCGGGTGCTCGGGGCGTTCGAGGTCGCCGAGACGCTGCCGACCGCCGAGGAGCGCCGCCCGTGGCTGACGTTCGCGGTGGTCGGAGCCGGGCCGACGGGGGTCGAGCTGGCCGGTCAGATCCGGGAGTTGGCGATGCGCACGCTGCGCCGGGAGTTCCGGACCATCGATCCCGACGAGGCACGGGTGCTGCTGTTCGACGGCGGTGACGCGCCGCTCACCAGCTTCGGCCCACACCTCGCGTCGAGGGCGGCACGCACGCTGCGGAAGCTCGGCGTCGAACTGCGTCTCGGGGTCCGCGTCACGGAGGTGAACGAGGCCGGCCTCGAGACCAAGGCCAAGGACGGCAGTACCGAGCACTTCGACGCCCACACCCGGATCTGGACCGCTGGCGTCGAGGCGGTGCCGTTCGTCCGCGCCGCCGCGCAGTCGCTCGGGGCCGAGCAGGACAAGCAGGGCCGGATCTCGGTACGCCCGGACTTGTCGGTGCCCGGTCACGACAACGTCTGGGTGATCGGCGACATCATGGCGCTCGACGACCTGCCCGGCGTCGCCGAGGTCGCGATGCAGGGCGGCCTGCACGCGGCGGGGCAGATCAAGCGGCAGGTGTCGGGGCGCCCGCACAAGACCGAACGCTTCCACTACCGCGACCTGGGGAGCGCGGCCTACATCGCGCGGTTCCACGCACTGCTGAAGGTGGGCCCGATCCAGCTCTCGGGTTTCCTCGGCTGGCTGATGTGGGGCCTGATCCACCTCACGTTCCTGGCCGGGGTCCGCAACCGGGCCGGCGCGCTGCTCACCTGGCTGCTGCTGCTCGGCCGGGCCGGCCGCCGGGAGCGGGCGATTCCCTACCGGTCGCTCGACGATGCCGCCTATCCGTACCCGTCCTCTCACTCCGCGCCCTGACGCCGCGCGGATCGGCGGGCGGACCGCGCGCTTCCGGACCGAGCCCCAACATCGACCGGCTGCTCGCCGGGGGGCCTGACGCTGACCGACCTCGCCGCCGAGGTCGACGCGACCATCGCGAACCTGTCGGTGCTCAAGAACGGACGCCCGCGCGGTCCGCTCCACGACGCTGACCCGGCTGTGCGAGGCGCTCGAGTGTCAGCCCGGCGACCAGCTCGGCCCCGAGCCGTAGCCGGCCCGCTCGCGGACCGCGTCCATCGTCGCCATGATCGAGACCGTCTCGTCGAGCGGCATGAGCGGGCTCTCGAGGTCTCCTGCCGCCAGCCGCCGGGCGACCTCGTCGGCCTGGTGCCGCAGGCCGCGACCGTCGTGCGCCGGGGCCACCCGGGTCCGCTCCCCCGTACGCGGGATCAGCGTGACCGCGGTGGGGGCGTAGAACTCGCCGTCGACCTCGATCCGGGCGTCGGTGCCGACGATGGCCGCGCGGGTCGGGCTCTTCGCGCGCAGCGTGCAGGTGAGGACGGCATGGGCACCGCTGTCGTACCGGAAGAGCATCGAGGTCTGGGCGTCGACACCGGTGAACGCGGGCTCGACCGCCGACAGGATGTGGCGCGGCGGGCCGAGCACCATCGACGCGAACGAGACCGGGTAGATGCCGAGGTCGAGCAGCGCGCCGCCGCCGAGCTCGGGGGCGTACAGCCGCGAGGCCCGGTCCTCGGCGAACCACTGGCCGTGGTCGGCCGTCACCGCGACGATCTCGCCGAGTGCGCCGGACGCGAGCCACCGGCGGATCACGTCGACGTGCGGCAGGAAGCGGGTCCACATCGCCTCCATGGCGAACAGCCCGCGCGCCCGCGCGACGGCCACGACGTCGCGGGCGTCGGCGGCGGTCATGGTGAACGGCTTCTCGACGAGCACCGGCTTGCCCGCCTCGAGCGCGAGGATCGCGTCGGCCCAGTGCATCGGGTGCGGCGTCGCGACGTAGACGACGTCGACGTCGGGGTCCGCGACCAGCGACTCGTAGCTGGCGTGGGCCCGGCCGACGCCGAACCGCTCCGCCGACTCCTGGCTCCGCGAGCCGACCGCGACGACGACGCCGGAGTCGGTCAGCTCGAGGTCGGCCGCGAACGTCCGGGCGATGGCGCCGGTCCCGAGGATCCCCCACCGCAGCGCTGCGCCCGTCACCCGCCGGATGCTGCCACCCGCGAGTAGACAGGACCGATGCAGGACTACAAGACCGCGGCCGTCTCGATCGACGACGGTGTCTGCACCGTACGGCTGCACTCGCGCGGCGGGCCGTTGGTGTGGGGTGCGCTGCCGCACCGCGAGCTCGCCGCCCTGTTCGGCGAGATCGGCGGCGACCACTCGATCCGGGCCGTCGTGCTCACCGGGACGGGTGAGACGTTCATCGGCCTGCCACCCGGTGACAACGGCGGGCTGGCCCGCGGCGAGCTGCCGGCGCAGCTGTGGAGCGACATCGCCGTCGAGGGCGAGCGGCTGCTCAACGGCCTGCTCGCGATCCCGGTCCCGACGATCGCCGCAGTGAACGGCCCGGCGGTCGCCCACGCCGAGATCGCGGTGCTCTGCGACATCGTGCTCGCCACGCCGGAGACGTACTTCGCCGACCGGGCGCACGTGCCGCTGGGGCTCGTACCCGGTGACGGCGTGCACGTGGTCTGGCCGATGCTGCTCGGCCCGAACCGAGGGCGCTACTTCCTGCTGACCGGCCAGCAGATCGACGCCGCGGAGGCGCTCGCGCTCGGCATCGTCGGTGAGGTCGTCGCCCCGGACGCGCTGCAGGCCAGGGCCGGGGCACTCGCCCGCGACCTCGCCGACCAGGATCCGGCGGTCATGCGGGCGACGCGGTCGGTGCTCACCCGCGGCCTCCGGCGGGCCATGGCCGACGACCTCGCCGCGGGACTCGCGGCGGAGGCCTTCGGCGCGATGGCCGGCCGCGACCGCTAGGTCCGGGCGAGCTCCGGTTCCCGGTCCTCCTCGCTCTCGGCGCCCTCGACGTTGAGCTGCGGCAGCGCCCGGTCGAGCCAGCCCGGCAGCCACCAGTTGCCGCGGCCGAACAGGTGCATCAACGACGGCACGATGACCGTACGGACGATGAAGGCGTCGATGACGATCGCGCCGGCCAGCCCGATGCCGAACTGCTTGATGGTGATGTCGTCGCCGAGAGCGAACGAGGCGAACACCAGGATCATGATCAGCGCCGCCGCCGTGATGACCCGGCCGGTCTCGGCCTGGCCGCGGGTCACCGCCTCCCGGTTGTCGTGGTGCCGGGTCCACTCCTCGTGGATGCGGCTGACGAGGAACACCTCGTAGTCCATCGACAGGCCGAACAGGATCGAGATCATCAGCACCGGGACGAACACCGCGACCGGGACGTCACCGCTCGAGATCCGGAACAGCGCGTGGCCGTAGCCCCACTCGAACACCGCGTTCATGATCCCGAGCGCGGCACCCACCGACAGCAGGTTCATCAGCGACGCGACGAGCGGCACCAGCAGGCTCCGGAACACCGCCATCAGCAGCAGGAAGCCCAGCAGCACCACGACCGCGACGAACGGGATGAGCTTCGACGACAGTTTGTGCGCGAAGTCGATGCCGCCCGCGGTCGAGCCGCCGACCAGCACGTGCACGCCCGTGCCCGCCTCGGCCGACGGCAGCACGTCGTGCCGCAGATGGTTCACCAACGTCGTGGTCAGCTTGGACTGCGGGGTGCTCGACGGGAAGAGGTTCGCGATCGCGACCGCGCCGTTCGGGCTCACGACCGTCGGGGTCGCGGAGACGACGCCGGGCTGGCTCGACACCTTCTGCACCAACGCCGTGAAGGCGGCGGCGTCCGAGGGCTTGTCGAGCTCGCCGACCAGTTGCAGCGGCCCGCTGAAGCCGGGCCCGAAACCCTTGGCCAGGGTCTGGTACGCCGTGTACGTGGTCTGGCTCTTCGGGTCGCTGCCGGCGTCGTCGAGACCGAGTCGCAGGGTGAAGACGGGCAGCGCGATCACGACGACCACGGCCACGGCGAAGACGGCGGGGATCGCCGGGTGCCGCTCGAGGATCCGGGCCCACTGGAACCAACGGGTACCCAGCACCTCGTCGTGCGGGCCGTCGGTGGCGAGCGAGCGCCGCTCCTTGCGGCTCAGCACCTTCTCGCCGACGAAGCCGAGCAGTGCGGGCAGGAGCGTCAGCGACGACAGCATGGTGAGCAGCACGGTCACCGTCGCGGCGACGGCCACGCCGTACAGGAACGCCAGGCCGAGCGCGAACTGGCCGAGCAACGCGATGCAGACGGTCAGCCCGGCGAAGAAGACGGCCCGGCCCGCGGTGTTCACCGACCGCGCCGTCGACTCCTCGAGCGGCATCCCGGCCTTGAGGTTGTTCCGGTGCCGGGTGACGATGAACAGCGAGTAGTCGACCCCCACGCCGAGCCCGATGAGGACGCCGAGGATCGTCGAGAACTGCGCCACCGAGAAGGTGTGGCTGAGCAGGCCCGTCAGCGAGTACCCGATGCCGATCGCCGCCAGCGCCGTGATGATCGGCAGGAACGCGGCGAACAGCGCGCCGAAAGCGAACCCGAGCACCACGAGCGCCAGCACGACACCGATCAGGGTGTCCGCGCCGAAGCCGCCCTGGTAGGTCTGCTCGATGTCCATGCCGCCGAGCGAGACCCGCAGACCGGTCCCGTCCGCGGCCTGCGCCGTCGTGACGACCTGCTTGACCGCGGCGAGGGGCGTCTGCCCGATCTGGCCGTCGAAGGTCACGGTCGCGTACGCGACGGTGCCGTCCTTGCTGACCTGCTTGGCGCCGCTCGCCGCGTACGGGCTGGCGACCGAGCGGACGTGCGGCAGGGCGGCGACCTTGGTCAGCATCGCGCTCGCCCGCTGCTCGGTGGCCGAATCGGTGACCTTGCCCGACGTGGCGTCGAGCACGATCTGGTCGGAGCTGCCGGACGCGGCGGGGAAGTTCTTCTGCAGCAGGTCGATGGCGGTCGCGGACTCCGTGTGCGGCAGCGTGAACTTGGTCGAGAACGCGCTACCGGCGGCCTTGCTCGCACCCCCGGTGGCGACCAGCGCGACGACCCACAGCGCCAATACGAGCCACCGCTTGCGGTAGCACCAGCTGCCGAGCGCCTTCACCGGGCACCGGCGAAGGTCTCGGGCGTACGGGTGGTGAGGGGCACGGGATCTCCTGGGGGCTGCGGCGGGAGCGGGACGGTCTTGGCTGGGGCGGTGCGCGGGAGCGGTGGTCAGGCGGACCGGGCGGTGACCGCAGCGCCGCGGCGCCGCGGTGATGGACGGCGGGCCGACGGGGGGACCTCGAGTCCGGCGGCGAACAGGTCGAAGGCCTCTTCGGCGATGGCGGAGAGGGTACGGCGGTCGCCGGCGCGCCAGAGCTCCATCGACGAGCGGATGGCCGTACCGGCGACGGATGCGACCAGCCGCGGATACAGGTCGCGCTCGGGGTCGAGGCCGCTGCGGCGCGCGATCTCGACGCGGACGAGCCACTCGAGCTCGTGGAAGCCGGCGTGGAAGCGGCCGTACAGGGAGGGGTTCGCCGCGAGGACCCGCATGCGCAGGTCCATCTCCTCGGTGTGGTTCGAGAGCAGCGCCGCCCGTTCGAGCACCAGCGCGCGGATCACGCCGAAGGCGGACTCGGTGTCCGGCCGCGCCGAGCAGAACTCCTGGACGTCGGCGGCCGCGTCCGGGCCGGGGCCGACGAGGGCGTCCTCCTTCGTGGCGAAGTAGTTGAAGAACGTCCGCGTCGAGACGTCGGCCGCTTCGGCGATCATCTCGACGGTGACGTGCTCCAGGCCGCGCCCGTCGACCAGACGCAGCGCGGCGAGCCGCAGCGACTGTCGCGTCTCGCGCTTCTTGCGCGCGCGGCGGTCTCCGGTCACCCGACGAGCATCGCCGCTGCTTGCACGGTCTGCAACTCTGCACTCACTGCAGTGATTCTTCTCTCATTCGCCCGAGACCAGCCGGCGGCCGGAGGAGTGCCTGCGGCTAGGCACTTCTCCGGCGCCGCCAGGTGCCGTACAGGAACGTCCAGGCGCCGATGGCCATCAGCCAACCGCCCACGCCGACCAGCTCGGCGCTGTTGATCCCGGTGAACGGCAGGGCGCCGCCCGCGCTCCCGTGGGTCGTCTCTCCCAGGACGTACGTGTAGCCGTTGGGGAGGGTCACGGTCGGGCTGTCCACGTCACGGACCACGACGTCCGCCGGACCTACGGCACCCGCCGGAGTCGTCGCCGTGATCGCCGTACCGGTGTCGTTGACCTTCACGTCCGTCGCCGAGGTGCCGTCGATCGACACCGTCGAACCCGGGCCGAACCCGGAGCCCGTGATCGTCACCGGCTGGCCACCCGAGGTCGGGCCCCGGTTCGGGTCGATCCCGGTCACCGCCGGCGGCACGAAGGTGTAGTCGTGGGAGTTCGAGGTCCCATCAGCAGTGCTCACCTCGACCGCCACCGGACCCGCCGCATGCGCCGGAGTCACCGCGGTCAGGCTCGTCGGCCCATCCACCGTCACCTCCGTCGCCGGCGAACCACCGAAGCTCACCGTCGCCCCAGCCATGAAACCCGTCCCCGTCAGGTGCACCGTCTGACCACCCGACGTCGGACCCGACGTCGGCGTCAGACCCGACAACGTCGGCGCCCCCGCAACCGCCGGCGGCACGAAGGTGTAGTCGTGGGAGTTCGAGGTCCCATCAGCAGTGCTCACCTCGACCGCCACCGGACCCGCAGCATGCGCCGGAGTCACCGCGGTCAGGCTCGTCGGCCCATCCACCGTCACCTCCGTCGCCGGCGAACCACCGAAGCTCACCGTCGCCCCAGCCATGAAACCCGTCCCCGTCAGGTGCACCGTCTGACCACCCGACGTCGGACCCGACGTCGGCGTCAGACCCGACAACGTCGGCGCCCCCGCAACCGCCGGCGGCACGAAGGTGTAGTCGTGGGAGTTCGAGGTCCCATCAGCAGTGCTCACCTCGACCGCCACCGGACCCGCAGCATGCGCCGGAGTCACCGCGGTCAGGCTCGTCGGCCCATCCACCGTCACCTCCGTCGCCGGCGAACCACCGAAGCTCACCGTCGCCCCAGCCATGAAACCCGTCCCCGTCAGGTGCACCGTCTGACCACCCGACGTCGGACCCGACGTCGGCGTCAGACCCGACAACGTCGGCGCCCCCGCAACCGCCGGCGGCACGAAGGTGTAGTCGTGGGAGTTCGAGGTCCCATCAGCAGTGCTCACCTCGACCGCCACCGGACCCGCAGCATGCGCCGGAGTCACCGCGGTCAGGCTCGTCGGCCCATCCACCGTCACCTCCGTCGCCGGCGAACCACCGAAGCTCACCGTCGCCCCAGCCATGAAACCCGTCCCCGTCAGGTGCACCGTCTGACCACCCGACGTCGGACCCGACGTCGGCGTCAGACCCGACAACGTCGGCGCCGGGGTGACCGTGACGTCGGCCGGCGTCGTACAGGTGCTGTTCGCCAGGGTCACCGTGCCGAGCGGGATGTCGACGGCCGCGGGACCGACGAGGAGGGTGCCCTTCAGCTCGAGGCTCACCTGCAGGCCGGTGGCCGTCGCGGAGTCCGCCGTGACCGCGTGGGGGGAGTCGACGGTGACCTCGACGCTCGCGCCGGAGAGGCCGGCCGCCGTCACCGCGACCGCGGCGTGGGCACCGGCGGTCGCGTCCAGCGTGGTCGTGCCGACGGTGACGCCCCGCCGCATCCGCCGTGGCGGTGGGCGTCTCACCCGCTGCACAGGTGGTGCTGCTCGAGATGACGCCGGTGCTCAGCACCGTCGTCCCGAGCAGGGAGACATGCGCCCCGGCGACCGTCGAGCTCGCGGCGGTCTGCGTCGTCGCGCGCGTCGAGGTCGCGGTGACCGCGCCCGTGGTCACGGCGGCGAGCGGCTGCGTACCGGCACCGAGGCCCACCGTGGACACAGTGGTCCCGTTGGTTGCGGGGGCATCGACGAGCGGCGTCGAGGCCGAGACCGCGAGCTGGGCGAGGAGGGTGCTCAGCGCCGGCGCCGCTCCCGCCGTCGCGCCGACCTGGACGTCGGCGGCCCGTGCGGTGCTGCTGCCGGACGAGGCCGCGTGCGCCCGGAGGGAAGGAACGCCGCCATCGCGGCGCACATCCCGGCGATCAGCGTGAGGACGCCGATCCTGCGGGCGGTGTGG
>CATOGU010000060.1:0-23206 GCA_951799445.1 Pseudisothecium myosuroides | reverse complement strand
CTGCTGGAGCAGCTCGAGCTCGACCAGGACGTCGTGCTGGCCGGCTTCTCGATGGGGACCGGCGAGGTCACCCGCTACCTCGGCACCTACGGCTCCGACGGGGTCGCCAAGGCGGCGCTCTTCGGCGTCATCCCGCCGTTCCTGCTGAAAGCCGACGACAACGAGAAGGGCGTGCCGCAGGAAGTCTTCGACGAAATCAAAGCGGGGATCGTCGCCGACCGCTACGCCTTCTTCGACGAATTCCTGCAGAACTTCAACAACGTCGACGACCTCGGTCCCGAGAAGATCGGCGACGCGGCGCTGCGGGCCCAGTTCCAGGCCGCGGTCGAGGCCTCGCCCTACGCCAGCTACGCCTGCGTCGACACCTGGCTGACCGACTTCCGCGCTGACCTGCCGAAGATCGACGTGCCGACCCTCGTCGTCCACGGCACCGCCGACCGGATCCTGCCCTTCGAGGCGACCGCCGCGCGCCTGCGCGACGAGAACCTGATCGCCGACCTCGAGGTGGTCGAGGTCGAGAACGGCCCCCACAACATCGGCTGGACCCACCCCGACGAGGTCAACAAAGCCCTGCTCGACTTCCTCGGCAAGTAATGGTCGAGGCGATCGAGGAGATGCCGCCCGGAACGATTGGGTTCCGGGCGGTCGGCGAGCTGACTCGCGAGGACTACCGCGAGGTGCTGGAGCCGGCGCTGCGGGCGGCGGTCGAGGCCGGCGAGGTGCGGATGCTCTTCGTCGTCCCCGACAAGTTCGAGATGGACACGGGGGCCTTGATGGAGGACGCCAAGACCGGCCTCGAGCTCGGTCTCGCCAACCTCTCGGCCTGGAAGCGCACCGCGGTGGTGACCGACGTCGGCTGGGTCCAACGGGCGATCAAGTCTTTCGGCTTCATGGCCCCCGGCGAGGTCAAGGTCTGGGACTGCGACGCCCTGGAGGAGGCACGCACCTGGGTCGCCGCCTAGCGCTGCGTCAATTGTCCTCGCTACAGGGAGGACAAAAGACGCATCGCTTCCGTCTTTTTAGCCCCCATAGGGGCCAAGAAGTCGGAAACGCGATTTCGCTGTGAGGGCGAGCGGCCTCGCTGGTGCGATGATGCGCCGATGCCTGGGGAGCGCGACTACGACATCGTCCTGTTCGGGGCGACCGGGTTCACCGGCGGGCTGACCGCCGACTACCTCGCCGCCAACGCGCCGAAAGGCCTGCGCTGGGCGCTGGGCGGCCGCAACCGCGACAAGCTCGACGCCGTCGCCGGGCGGCTCGCTGCCGCGAACCCCGACTCGCCGGTCCCCGGCCAGCTCGTCGCCGACGCCGCCGACGCGCCGGCCCTCGCCAAGGTCGCCGCCGCGACCGGGCTCGTGATCTCGACCGTCGGCCCCTACGCCCTCTACGGTGGCCCGCTGGTCGCCGCCTGCGCCGCCGCCGGCACCGACTACTGCGACCTCACCGGCGAGCCCGAGTTCGTCGACCGCATGTGGGTGGAGCACCACGCCGAGGCCGAGCGCACCGGCGCACGGCTCGTCCCCTGCTGCGGCTTCGACTCGGTCCCGCACGACCTCGGCGCCTACTTCACCGTCGCCCAGCTACCGGAGGGCGTGCCGCTGCGGATCGACGGCATCGTCCGCAGCAACGCCCAGTTCTCCGGCGGCACCTACCACTCGGCGATCAACGGCTTCGCCCGCGCCCGCAAGATGCTCGACGTCCAGAAGCAGCGCAAGGCCGCCGAGCCGCGCCCGAAAGGCCGCGCGATCCACTCGGCGCCGGTGCGGATCCGCCGCGACGCCGAGCGCGGCGGCTGGATCGTGCCGCTGCCGACGATCGACGGCGCCATCGTCCGCCGCTCCGCCGCCGCTCTCGACCGCTACGGCCCCGACTTCACCTACGGCCACAACCTGGTCGCCAAGCACCTGGCGACGGTCGCCGGGGCCGGCGTCGGCATCGCCGCGGTCGCCGCGATGGCGCCGATCCCGCCGACCCGCAAGCTGCTGCTGAAGATCAAATCGCCGGGCGAGGGCCCCAGCGAGTCGACCCGCGCCAAGAGCTGGTTCAAGGTGACGTTCGTCGGCGAGGGTGGGGGACAGCGGGTCGTGACCGAGGTCCGCGGCGGCGATCCCGGCTACACCGAGACGGCCAAGATGCTGGCCGAGTCTGCCCTCTGCCTGGCCTTCGACGAGAACCCCGAGAGCGCCGGCCAGGTCACCACGGCGACGGCGATGGGCGACGCCCTGCTGGCCCGTCTCCAGGCCGCCGGCATCGAGTTCCGCGTGCTCGAGCCGGCCGGCTCGGCGACCGCGGCCTAGCGCGACCGCTCAGTCCGCCGCGACGCCGTAGATCGCCAGCACCCAAACGTCGACGAGCACGTCGATCATGCGCTCCTCGTCGATTGCCGGCTGCTCGCCGGCGAAGGTCGCGAACTGGGCCCGCTCGTTCATCTGCAGCAGGGCGATCGCCAGGTCGCGAGGCGGCTGGCCGGCCGGGGCGGCGCCGCGGGCGCGCTCGGCCTCGATCACGGCGCTGACCTCGGTCACCCAGCCCTCCATCACCCCGGCCCACAGCTTCTGCGCTTCGGCGTTGGTGGCGCGCAGCTCGGCGGCGGCGAGGATCACCTCGCGACGGGCGCTGAAGGCCTTGAAGCTCTGCTGCAGCGCGTGTCGCCAGCCGGCGCGACGGTCGCTGCCGAGCAGCCCCTCGGCCTCCTCGCGGGTGATCGTCGATTCCTCGACCAGCCGGTCGACCAGGGTCAGCAGCACCGCGTCCTTGGAGGGGAAGTAGAAGTAGAAGGTCGGCCGCGAGATGCCGGCGCCGCGCGCCAGGTCCTCGACCGAGATCTGGCTCCAGGGGCGCTTCTCCAGCAGCCGTTCGGCGGTGGCGAAGATCTCCCGCTCGCGCTCGTCGCCGCTGGCGCGGGGGGTGCGGCGCCCGCGGGCGGGGGTGTCGCGGGACGGGGTGGAGGTCTGAGCCATGGCCGCCCAGCCTACTTGGTGTCGAGAGAATCGACAAGGGGTTGACCTTCTCGACAGGGTGTTGATAGAGTCGCCGTCATGAAGAAACGAGTGATCATCACCGGCGCCGCCAGCGGCATCGGCGCCGCCACGGCCGCCGAGCTCCGTCGCCGCGGCGACGATGTCGTCGGCCTCGACCTCCACCCCTCCGAAGACACCGTCGCCTGCGACGTCACCGACCAGGAGTCGGTCAACGACGCTGTCGCCGCGGCTCTCGAGCGCCTCGGCGGCGGCCTCGACGCGCTGATCAACTGCGCCGGCATCGGCAATCCCCAGAGCGCCGCCCAGCCGCCCGACGCCGACGCCCTGCGGGTCATCGACGTCAACCTGCTCGGCACCTGGCGCACCACCGCCGCGGCGCTGCCGGCGATCCGCCGCACCCACGGCCGCGTCGTCAACGTCTCCTCCGGCCTCGCTCACCTGGCCCTGCCCTTCGCGACCGCCTACGGCGCCAGCAAGCGTGGTGTCGTCGCCTACTCCGACCAGTTGCGCGCCGAGGTCGGCGGTGAGGTCACCGTCACGACGATCTACCCCGGCTACGTCCGCACCCCGATCCACGACGCCAGCAAAGGGACCGGAGCCGGGCTCGAGGGCATGGTCCCGGTCGAGCCGATCTCCTCGGTCGTCGCCACCCTCGTCCGCGCCGTCCACGGCAAGCCCGCCCGCGACCTGGCGACGACGCGCCAGGCCACCGTTACCTACGCCGCCCTGCGGTTCATCCCCAAAGGCCTGGTTGAGCGGGGGATCCGCAAATCGGTCCGCAAAGCCGCCGGCGCGGGTCGCTTCGAGAGCACGCCGATGACCCGCGACCTGCTGGCCCGCCTGCGCTGAGCAGCCACTGACCCGCACGCACCGATCTGAGCCGACCACCCCGATGACCCCGCCCGCCGACACCACCGAAGGAGCCGTCATGGAGACCACCGCCCTCGAGCCCGAGCACCTCGACGTGCTGATCGTCGGTGCCGGCCTCTCCGGCATCGGCGCCGCACACCACCTGCAGGAACGCAGTCCCGGCCGCAGCTACGCGATCCTCGAGGCCCGCGACACGATCGGCGGTACCTGGGACCTCTTCCGCTACCCCGGCATCCGCTCCGACTCCGACATGCACACGCTCGGCTACCGCTTCCGGCCCTGGACCGCGGCCAAGTCGATCGCCGACGGCGAGTCGATCCTCGACTACGTCCGCGACACCGCGCGCGAGGCGGGGATCGACCGCAAGATCCGCTTCGGCCACCGCGTCCTCAGTGCCGAGTGGTCGACCGAAGAGGCCCGCTGGACCGTCACCGCCGAGCGCGCCGCCGACGGCGCCACGGTCACGATCGTCTGCAAGTTCATGCTCGCCTGCAGCGGCTACTACCGCTACGACGAGGGCTACACGCCCGAGTTCGCCGGCCTGGAGAGCTTCGGCGGCAGCGTCATCCACCCCCAGCACTGGCCCGCCGACGCCGACTACGCCGGCAAGCGCGTGGTCGTGATCGGCAGCGGTGCGACGGCGATGACGCTGGTCCCGGCGCTTGCCAAGGACGCCGCGCAGGTGACGATGCTGCAGCGCTCGCCGACCTACGTGATCTCGATGCCCGGCGAAGATCCGGTCGCCAAGGCGCTGCGCCGCTTCCTGCCGGACCGGGTCGCCTATCCGATCGTCCGCTGGAAGAACGTCACCCTGCAGGGCCTCACCTACCGCCTCGCCCGCACCCGCCCGCGGCTGGTCAAGAAGATGGTGCGCCGCGGCCTGCTCGAGGCGCTGCCGGCCGGCTTCGACATCGACACCCACTTCAAGCCCAAATACAACCCCTGGGACCAGCGCCTCTGCCTGGTGCCCGACGCCGACCTCTTCCGCGTCCTCTCCGACGGCAGCGCCGACATCGTCACCGACCGCATCGCCGGCTTCGACGAGGCCGGGATCGAGCTCGAGTCCGGGGAGCGCCTCGACGCCGACGTCGTCATCACCGCGACCGGCCTCAACCTGCTCTTCCTCGGCGGCATGAAGCTGACGATCGACGGCGAGGAGCTCGACCCCGGCGCCGCGATCGCCTACAAGGGGATGATGCTGGGTGGCGTCCCGAACCTGATCTTCACGATCGGCTACACCAACGCCTCCTGGACCCTCAAGGCCGACCTGGTTGCCGAATACGCGTGCCGTCTGATCAACAAGATGGCGAGCGAGGGCCTCGATACCGCCGTGCCGCGCCTCGAGGACCCGACCGTCACCCCGGAGCCGCTGCTGGACTTCAACTCCGGCTACGTCCTGCGCTCGATCGAGCAACTGCCCAAGCAGGGATCGAAGGAGCCCTGGAAGCTGCGCCAGAACTACCCGGTCGACCTGCGGCGGCTGCGCTACGGCGACATCGAGGACGGCGCCCTGCAGTTCTCGCGCCGGGTCGCCAAGCCGGCGCCCGTCGCCGCCTAGCCCCGCACCCGGCGGCCGCCGCGCGGCCCCGGCTAAGGTAGGTGCCATGGACGACCAGCAAGCACTCAGCCGCATCGACGAGCTCGTCAAAGAGGAGGAGGACCTCCTCCACCGCCACGAGGGCGAGGGCCTCAGCTCCGACGACCACGCCCGCATGGAGGAGCTGAAAGTTCAGCTCGACAAGACCTGGGACTACCTGCGCCAGCGCCGCTCGCTGCGCGAGGCCGGCGACGATCCCGACAACGCCAGCATGCGCGACGGCGGGACGGTCGAGAGCTACGGCGACGTCACTCCGTACGACGACACCGACGGCGACGCTCCGGCCTAGTCCCCGGGCGGGGCGGCCGAAGCGCCGCCCACGCTCTCAGTCCAGGTCCCAGCCGAAGTAGACCTCGGCGCGGACCATCTGCCCGTCGCTGAAGGTCAGCACCTCGGTGTTACGGAAGCGGGTGCCGTCGTCGCGGGTCGCCTCGTAGGTGACGATCACCTCGTCACCGTTCTCGACCAGCCGCACGAAGTCATAGCCCTCGATGTGGCCGCTGTTGGGCCAGCAGCGCTCGAAGTAGCCGGCGCGGTCGAGCTTGGGATCGGGCGGGGCGGAGAAGGTGAAGTCGGCGGCGACCAGGCTCTCGATCAGGTCGCGGTCGCGGGTCTCGTAGGCGCGGTAGGTGGATTTGGCGAGCTCAGTGTGGTCGGGCATCGTTGCCTCCTCTGGTTCGTTCGCTTGCACCCGTGAAACCGGCTGGGCACCCGGAACTCATCGCCGCCGGCGCGCCGAGCTGCCTCAGCAGCGAAACGGCGCGCTCCTGGCGCTGGCCGGGTGGACCCATTCGCCTTTGCGGTTGAGCGCTTCGCCGACCGCGGTCGTACGCCAGTTGCCCTTGACGCAGCCGGGGACGCTGACCGTGGCGAGAACGTGTCTGCCCGCGGCGGTCGCGGTCGCGCAGCGCACCTGGAAGAAGCGGGCGCCGACCCGGTGGTTGAGGCAGACGGTCACCCGCAGCTGGGTGTGGCGCCTGACGGTCCGGTAGCTGCCGCTGGCGCTCAGTTGCAGCGAGGAGGAGTCATAGCTGGGGCTGCCGGCGGCGGCCGAGTAGGTGCCGGCGGCAGCGGCGCCGAGCGCCCCGGTCAACCCCGCCAGCGCCAGGGCCAGCAGCGCGACGAGCGCGCCGCGCCAGATCCTCCGCCATCCGTTCTCGTCTGCGTTTCTCATCACTCTCTCCAGGGGTACGAACAAATGGGCGCGCTGTTTGTCACGGTGCAGCTCTCATGCACGGGGATTCCTCGATCGACGTCCGCCTGACCGACACCCAGCTTGGCATCCTCGCAGCGCTCTGTCGTCCCGTACGCGCCGGCAACCACTTCGCGCCGCCGGCGACCAACCAGGAGATCGCCGAAGCGGTGTTCCTCAGCGTCGACGCCGTCAAGGCCCACCTGCGCACGCTCTACCGCAAGTTCGGGATCGAAGACCTGCCTCACAATCAGAAGCGGGCGCGGCTGGCCGAGCTGGTGATCGAAGGCGGCTACCTCGGGCCGGCGGTGGGTGAGGTAGAGCCTGGGGGAGGGACCATCGCGGTCGGGGCCGAGCCATCGACCGGCGAGGCGCCTGGCGTCCCATCGGATCCGCCACGAGCAGATACCGCCGCAGAGGCCCCTCGACAGCGGCGGTACCTGCTCCTGGCGGCGGCCGGCGCCGTCGCCCTCCTTGTCGTGATTGCGGCGGTGCTGGCGCTCGCCGGCGTCTTCGCGGCCGGCGGTGGCGCCGACGCCCCGGGCCCGGCCGCCTACCGCACCGAAGTCCGCGGCTACTGCCGGCTGGCGCTGGCCGGCCGGCCCGCCGCTTCCGGCTCGCGCGCCGAACGCGCCCGCGGCTACCTCGAGGTGATCGAGACGATGCGCGGTCGGCTGCAGTCGCTGACCCCGCCGGCCGGCAGCGATCAGGCCCTCGAACGCTTCCGCAATGGCCTCACGAACGCCGCCAACTACACCAGCGAGGTCGCCGAGGGGCCGCCGCCGGCCGGCACCCCGGCCGAATCGCGCGTCGTCGCCCAGCTGACCTTCGCCGCCGGCCAGGTCCAGGCCGGCGCACTTGGGTATGGACTTGGTCACGAATGCCTCGCGATCGGCGATCTCGTCGCCAGCTCCGCCCAGAACGCCGCGGCGCCCTGAGCGGAGTGGCCCGAGGATCGGGTCAGGGAGCGACTTCTTCGGCCGCGTCTTCGCTCGGCTTCGGCTCGCCGACGCGGACCCGCTCGCAGCTGGGGGCAACGACGTCGGTCGGGTCGGCGAAGACGACGTCGTAGCCGCTGCCGCAGTCGACGACGTCGGGCTCGCCGTCGCGGACGAAGACGATGTCGTCGCCGGGGCCGGCGAACACGGTGTCGGCGCCCGGTAGCGCGACGTCGGCCTTGGCGCGGGCGAAGATCGTGTCGTCGCCGGAACCGCCGCTGACGATGTCGACGCCGGGGCCGGCGAACATCAGGTCGTTGCCTTCGCCGCCGCTCTCGCGATCGTCGCCTTCGCCACCGCGGATGAAGTCGCGGCCGGCTTCGCCTTCGAGGACGTCGTTGCCCTCGCGGCCGGCGATGTAGTCGGCGCCTTTGCCACCGACGATCGTGTCTTCGCCTTCGCCGCCGCTCAGCCGGTCGTGGCCCGGGCCGCCGTCGATCGCGTCGTTGCCGGTGCCGCCGAAGATCTGGTCTGGCCCGGCGAGGCCGGCCAGCGTGTCGTTGCCGCCCAGCCCTTTGATCTTGTCGTGGGCGGGCGTGCCGGTCAGCGCGTTGTCGCCTTCGTCGCCTTCGATCGTGGCGGCCGAGGCCGAGACCGCGAACACCCCCAGCGCCAGCGCCAGCGCGGCCAGGACCCGGCCGCCTTTGGTGATCTTTCTCATCGCTTCCTCCTTCGGTCGCATGTCTTTCGCATCGAGGTGCGACCAAATCGCGCCGCCGGGTGCCGCACAAGGCACCCCGGGGCTAGCGACCACCCACCCCAGGTGTGGATCGGGGCAAAACAGGTGTGGGCGAGGCGATTTCCCCTCTCCGTGTGGATTTCCGCCCGAATCGGGTATTCGGGCGCACATGAACAGAACCGCCCTCCTTGCCTTGGCGCTAGCCGCCCTCAGCGCCCTCCTACTTGCCGCCTGCGGCTCGAGCTCGGATCCCAACGTCGGCGCGACGGCGATCCAGGAATCACCGGCCGAAGCGGTCGCCGGCGAGCCCGGCGTCGAAGAAGGGGAAGAAGGCGCGACGAGTGAAGAACCCACCGGGGAAGGTTCCGAAGAAGGCGCTGGCGAAGGCGCCGGGACCGCCGAAGAAGAAGCCGAACCCGGCTCCAAGGCCTCCAGCGTCCCCAACGAAGGCGAAACCGAAGGGGTCGAAGCCGGTCAGGAACCGGGCGGCGACGAAAGCGAACAGATCCAGGAAGGCAGCACCGCGGCCTTGGCGGCCGGCAAGTCCGAGTTCGAATCCAACTGCGGTACCTGCCACACCCTCGCCGAGGCCGGCACGAGCGGCGAAGTCGGTCCCAACCTCGACGAACTGATGCCTGAACTCGCCCTCGTCGAAACCCAGGTCACCAACGGCGGCGGCGGCATGCCCGCCTTCCAGGGCGTCCTCACCGGCGAAGAAATCGCCGCCGTGGCCGCCTACGTCTCGACCGTCGCCGGCACCGAAGGCTGAGCAGCCTGGCGCCCGGCCGACCCGCGCGGTCCCAGACCGCGCCCCCGCCTCAGTCCTCGTCGACCGCGACCCAGACCTTTTCGCTCACGCCCGCATCCTCGGCGTCGACGACGAGCCCGTCGCGCTTGAGCCGCTCCAGCACCCCCGCCACATCCACCACGTCGCGTTCCAGCGAGGTGGCGATCGTCAGCGAGGTCCGGGCCGAAGCGCCCCGTCCCTCTTGCCCGAGGACGCTCAGCACCGAGAGCTCCTCCGAATTCAGTGAACGGCCGATGGGATCCATCTACGGACCCTACGGACCCGCCCGCTCCCGCCCAACCAATCACTCCCAAAACCCCCCGTCCGTCCCGCCGGCAATCTCCCCCAGCGACGCTCTAAGCTGTTCGCCGCAATTCCGGCGCCTTGGCGGAGTGGCTACGCAGCGGCCTGCAAAGCGTCTCGCCTCGTGTCCGAACTTTGGCTCTGGGACGGGCTTGGGACCAAGTTACGGGCTGAAACTTGATGAGCCGATGGGGCTAGATACGGGGCGTTTTGGCGGGGTTCGGGCACAGAAAGCACCCTCTGTGCCCGAACCAGCCGATCAGACGAACTGCTCGCCCAGCACCCTGCAGAGCCCACTGCAGGTAGCAGAGCCGGGCCGAGGGACGCAGCGCCGGCACGGTGTCTCCAATTGGAGACACATTCTCGAAGCTCACGCCCGCCACGTCCCGGTCCATCGCCGGCCGTTCCTCGAGCGCCCGGCGGCTGTAGCCCAGCTCCCTGGCGCCGTCGACCAAGAAGAGCCGGGATCCCTTCTCCCGGCTCAGCTTGGTTTCCGAGCCGTCTTTGCGGGTGATGGTGGCGACCTCGACGACGGTCATCCGTTGACCTCCCTGATGATCCGACGCAGACCCAGCGCGCGATCAAGGCGACTGGAGATCGTGATGCATGCATGGGACCAGGGAGAATCGGGGTCGAGTTCGTTTGCCGCCCTCCTAACAGCTCCGAGAAGGTCTTCCAGGATCTTGGTTTCGGGAGCACCGTCTCCCCGTTCCATCAGACCTCACCTCCCTCGCTGGCGAGGATGACCGGGCGCCCCGTGGTGGCGACGATCCGGGCGACCAGACCAATGTCGGCATCTCGTCCCCGCTCTTCGGCCATGAGGTCGAGTTCGTCGGCGATCAGGTCGAGCGCCACCCCATCGGCGATCTCCGGCGTGAACGCTTTGCTCCGGGCGTAGTAGTGGACTACCGCGCCTCGGACCTGGCCATGGTCCACGAGGTCGATTACGCCGAGCGTCTCGAGGGTGCGAACGTGGAAAGCGACGGTGGCGAGCGTGGTGTCGCCGGCGATGAACCGGTGGAGCTGCTTCGGCGACAGCGGGGTCTCGACCTCCATCATGGAGCCGAGGATCCGCCGGCGTAGTGGGTGCGACCGCGCTTTATCGATCGCCGCCATCGCTGATTCGTCGGGGTGCGGGTTCATGCGCTGACCTCCGCCGTTGCGGCGCTCATCTTGTCGTGGACCCTGACGACGTCCTCTCGCCACTCGGATGCAGCCAGCTCCCGGACCTCGTACAGGCCGAGGAGAGGACATTCGGTGCGGATCCGGTCGTAGATCGCGACCATGGACTCCAGCCGACCGTCGGCGTCGACATAGCGAAAGTCGTATTCGCGCTCACCGCCTTGCTCCTTCGGTTCGCCTTCCTCTCGCCAACGTCCACCGATGCGTCGAGCTAGTTGGGCGACGGTCGCCAGTTCGCTCAGCGTTTTGCTCCCACTTGCTGCCTTCTCTTTGGCGCCGAACTCGCGGTGAGAGAACCGAATGTCGACGATCTCGCTCTGCAAGGTCCGGGCCAGATCACGTTCAACGCGACCGAGGGTCTCCATGAGGAACTCCCACGGCATCCGCACCTTGAACTCTTCCCGATCATCGGCTTCTTTCCAACCGATCTGGTCGAAGAGCTGGATGACCTGGCGCACATATGCCATCGCATCCTCGACTGGCGGGCGCTCGTCTTCAAAGACATCGACGTTGTCGAATGCCGGCTGCAAAACGACGAAGAAGCCAACCGAGTGAAGCACTCGGCGCTCCTCCGAGGTCAAGGTGACCGAGTAAGGGGCGTGCGGATTCTTGGGTTTCGGGTAGTCGGCCCCGCGAGGTTTGTACATCAGGACCGCCTCCCTTCAACCGCGACCGCCTCGGCCCACTGCAGGGCGGCGACCTCTTCGCGGGCTAGCTGCTCCATGCCCTCCAGGTCGTCGGCGCGCTCGAGGCCGTACTGCCAGCCGTCGTTTGCGGTCTCCTCCAGCTCCATGGAGGTGCGGCGGATGGCGCGCTGGAGGACGGGTCGCTCCTCCAGTTCGACAGCGACGTCATCCAGTGCCCGGACGGCGGCTCCTAACTGCTGCCGGATCTCCGGCAGTGCTCGCCGGCGTTCCCTCTTCCCTGATGCCATGAGATTTGTCCTCTGTTTGGTCGTTTCTGACCAAAGGACGAATCTCCTAGAGCGGCTTCGCGCAGGACTCATATCCTGCCTCCCAGCCACTGATCGAGATTTGTCCTCGGTCAATGGTCAGGGCGTCGTGGTGTTGATAGCACCGCGGCGCCCGTCTTGTGCTGGGCATTCCTAGCACCCGGGAGGCAGGTAAGTCAAGCGTTGGACTTTGCTCGACCGTTCACGCTCCCTACAAAAGCACGCCGTTTCGACAAAGTCTCCGCATAGGTGAGCCGTCTTCTACGCAGCGCGCTCGAAGCCCAGCATCGACGTCGCGAGCGGGATGCGAACGCCGCCGCCTTCGTCGTCGTCACCTAGACGGTCTGCGCTTTCGCGCTGGATCTCTTGGAGCCGCAGCATCGCTTCCTCGAGCGTCAGCATGGCATCGGTCCAGCCCTGCTCATCGACTGTGCCCACCACAAGCGAGTGGTGCCGATCCGGGCGCCGCTCGAAGGTGCCGGCCGCCATTGCCTCGCTGACCAGCTTCCCGGCCGCGCCGAGCTGCTCGGCAACGATCTCGCCCCTCATCTGCTCGGGGATCTGCACCCATTCCTCGTCTGAGAAGACGGCTTCTTTGACCGAGACGTACCTGTGTTCAAGCCCACCACGTCGACCCGAGCCGTTGACGAGGCCGACCAATTTGATGTAGCCGAACCTCTCGAGCAGCCGTATGTGGTAGCTCAGCTTCGTCAGCTCGAAGTCGAGCTCCGCGGCGAGTTCTTTCGGGCTCGCCTCTCGCTGGTTGAGGATCGCTAGGGCGTGGATTCGGACCGGGTGCCCCAGTACCTGAATCAGCTTTTGATCAAGACCGGCTTCCTTTGTGGCTGCTGGTTTGCGCAAGGTTCTCCCCCCTGGTGAGACGACACTGACTGGTGGCGAAGACTAAACCCTCTTTGCGGGATTTGCGCCTCGAATGCTGAAGCGGAGCTCAGTGCTGAGCCGTCTGTCACTGATCCTAGGTTCGCCCTTTCACACGCAACGCACGGAAGGGGGTGCCGCCCGTGAAGATCTCGAAAGTCAACGAGACCGCTCCGATCATTTCGATCCAGAAGTTCGGCTAAGCGCGAGTCAAACGCGGTGCGGCGTCCTGCGCAGGGTTGGCAGGGCGCCACCGCGCCCAGATAATTGCTGATTCCCAATTAAGCAATGGGGTCGCCTATTCTCGCCGCCGCCATGAAGGACGCCGACATCACCGTCATTGCGAAAGCTCTCAGCCACCCGGTGCGGCTGGAGATCATCCGGATGCTGCGCCAGCAGCAGGTCCTCTCCGCGGTCGAATACTCGAAGGCATCCGGCCGGCCCGTGCCGAATTCGAGCTTCCACCTTCGGACCCTCCGCGACTTCGAGATCGTCGCCGAGACCGAGCGCGTGCCGGTTCGCGGCGCGGTCGAATTCCGCTACGCCCTCACCGGCAAAAACGCCGGGATCGCGCTCGGGGTGCTGGACCTCCTGTCCACGGCCTGACAGAGCCCGCGGGGTAAGGTCGGCGCCTGATGGCCAAGAGGGAGACCGTCATTGGCTCTGCGTTCGGCAGCCGCCTCCGGCAGGTGAGGGAAGCGAAGGGCCTGAGTCAGGAAGAGCTCGGCTTCCGAGCGGGCCTGCATAGGACGGAGATCGGGGTGCTGGAGCAAGGTGTCCGCCTGCCTCGGATCGACACCCTCAACCGCCTCGCCGGCAGCCTTGGTCTCGAGCCGGGCGACCTGTTGACGACGCTACCCCGCTACCGACCTGCAGAGCTGATCGCCGGCCGGCTGGAGCCGCCGCGGTCGCCAAGCTGAACGCGAACGCGACTCCGGCCGACCGGATCGAGAACACTTGACTTATTGCTCTGGTACTTTCGCGGCGTTCGGAGCCACGAACCGAGAGGAACCGATTTGAGTCAAGTTGACGAGACCGAGACGTTGGCAGTAGCCGACTCCGACGAGGCGATCGAGGCCGGCTGGTATCCCGAGCCGAATCGCCCAGGCAAGAAACGCTATTGGGACGGCGAGGAGTGGGGTGAGCCCTGGCGCGAGCGCCGGGAGCGCGCGACTGGGCGAGCGAACCGCCTTGCAGTCACGGCCCTCATCCTCGCCTGCATCGGACCGTTTATGGTCGGCGGCATCCTGGCGACCGTCTTCGGCTCAGTCGCGCTCGAGGAGATCGAAGACGCGGACGGCGCGGAACGTGGTCAGGGAATTGCGAAGTGGGCGATCGGGCTCGGCTTTATCAACATCATCGTGTCTGCGGCGATGATCGTGATCGTCGTGCTAGCCGTCACCCGTCACTAAACCGAGTCTGTGGAGCTAGGAGGCGACGAGGTCGTACGTGTAGTGGGTGCCGGCAGGCACAACAAAGGCGCCGACCGCCCCGCCCCCCAACACGTACCTGGCCCGCAGCTTGATCGTGTGTTTGGCCGCCGAGAGCGCCAGCTGCGTGACCATCGAGTGCGAGCCGCCAGCAGTGTCCGGACCGAGGAGCAGCATGTGCGCGTACTGGCTCGTCTGGTCGGCGCCGTCGAGGTTGGTGATCCCGTAGATATCGCACTGGTGGACTCCTTCGAGGATCTGGGCCTGCAGATCGAACGTCGCCCAAATCCGCAGGATGCTCGCGACCGTCGGCGTGATTTCGAGCGTCGTTCCCGCGATATCCTGGTAGGCGGTCGTCAGCGTGAGGCTTCCCCCAGATGCCTGTTTGAGCCCCGTCGTCGGCTTTATCTGCGAGGAGCCGAGCGGCGCCGCCGCCACTGCTGCCAGCTCGGCATGAGTCCGTTCCGCCATCGCTTTTGAGACCGCAGCCATGTCGGGTGGATGGTCGGTGCTCAGGGAATAGGGGATTTCGTAGGGCCCAGCGGTTTTGCCAGAGACGGCCATCAGTTCTTCTCCTTCGGGGTGTAGTTCGCGAGTTCGCCATAGGACATGCCACTGGCGGTGAGATCGTCGTAGGTGTCGAAGTCGCGGGCGAGATCTTCATAGCTCGCAGCCAACTCACCTACGGTCTGGTCGCTGACGGAGTCGGTGAACTCGCCCACGGTCATGTGCTCATGCCCCGCGGCGAGATCGGCGACGGTCATCGGGTGCGCGTCATCCATCTTGCTCTCCTTGATCACAATTCACTCGGGATTACTTCGGTGAGCGCCTGAACGCTCGAGAATTTCGCGGCGAGATCGGCCACCGTTTCCCATTTGGTCGAGGCGGCAAGATCAGCCCAAGTCGGCCCGCTGATTGCCTGGTAATTGAGCAAATCCCAAGCCGGGATCGCCTCGAGCAGGACAGCTTCGGTGCGGGCAGGATCAGGGGTTTGCGACAAAAGCGTGCGGATATAGATGCAGCCAACTTCGGGAGTCCGCGCGTGGATGATCACCAGCGGTTCAGCCACGGTCGGGTCCAAGGTCGACCGCGCTTTGATCCGAATCGTCTCCGGCTGACCCCTTCGCCACCCAGTCGGCTGCCGGATCTCTGCGCGAATTTGTTCGACATCCATTTCTGGAGTCAGTCGAGCACCCACCCATTGCGAGAGGAACTTGAGGTTCTTCGCCGGCGCGTTATCGGGGTCGAGCATGATCGCTCCGCCAGCCATCCCCGGTCGTTCCCGGACGATTTCGTAGAGCTCCTGCAGGGGCGTCATCAGCACCTGACAGAGCGCTCGCAGTTGATAACCGGTTTCGGGATCGGTGTCTCGATGGAAGCCCATCGCTTCATAGAGGACTTCCCAGAGCTCAGTCGCTTCATCTGCCGGGAGTGGCCGCGGCGGCGAGACCGGCGGGTCGATTACCAGCGTCATCTTTTCATCGGCTTTCGCCTCCGACTTCGATGATCTTGTTCTGGAGTGCCATGAGAAGGACGCCAGCCTCAAGAGCGTCCGGGTTTTCACGTCCGCACTGCGCGACGACGTCGATCACCTGCTGACGAGAGAGGCCATTGCTCAGAGCGGTATTGCAAACCTCCAGGAGCTTGCGCCGCAGAGGCGACTGCATGTCGGCCGGAAAGTCCTGCTTCAACTGCTTCACGGTCCAGGGACGCTGGCTCATCCTTCCGCCTCGTCGCCTTTCCTGGCGGCGTAGAGACCCACGACCAAGCCGTGTAGAAAGAACCCTGAACCTCTCGAGCCGCCTGCTTCATGGACCTGCTTGAGGACTACGTCTAGTTCGTCGAAGTCGATGTCGAAGCCGCTTAGCATCGCGCGCGTCAACCCGTCTTTCGGTGCACCGATGTCGATCGGCCGCTCACCTTCCGGGAGACCCATCGCCTCTTCTCGCTCCCCCATCTGCCAGAGCGCACCTGCTAGATCCAGCATGTCAATCCTCCTCACTCATTGTCGCATCGCCGCTTGCTTCGAAACCTTAGTAGTGCTCTCGGCAATTACCTTCTTGTCGAGGAGCGACTTCACCGTGATTTGAATGTCCCCGCCCGACCGAGTTACCGTGCCAGGGAGATTGCCAGCGTTGAGCGACACCTTGTGAGGCGCGGCCAGCATCGTGGTCCGGCGCGGTGCGTTGCCGTGATGGTGCGGTTTGCCGGCGTGATGTTTCGGATTCGGTGGGAAGTTGCCGGGGGGCACGAAGGGCCGTTTATGTTCGGGCGGTTCAGGCGTTTCCAAGCCTTCCCCGAAGGCGTTTTCACCCCGACCGAAGCTTTCACCCAGTTCTTTGAATTTGTTCGTTTCCTGAATAACTGCCTTGAGATTCGAGCCAAGGACCAGCGCTTCTCGACTGGCCTTGCGAAGGAAGCCGGCGTACTTCGGCCCGATCTGCTCTGCAGCTTCTTGCTGAGTTTCGTTCCAAGCTTTGCCGACTTTCAGGAGGCGTTCCTGGTTCGTCGCGAGCGCTTCGTTGATCGGTTTCAGCTTGCCGAGACGTTCAGCTGCGGAACTGTTGGCGGCAACCGAACTGCGCTGCTCCCGAAGTTCCAGGATCCGGTGCTTGAGAAGGGTTTTCCGGTGACGCTCTTCCAACGTCGCGACGCGGAAGCCTTCCTTGGCGATCGTCCGGTCCAAGCCGTGGGCGCGTTCGGCGCGCTTCGCCTTCCGTTTTGCTCGGGTGACGCCTTCAATCGCTTCTGCGACTTTGATTTCGGCCCGGTAGATCCTGTTGGATCCGGCCGGGGCGTGCTGACGGACGACTTCCAGGGCTCGCTCAGCGTGTTTGAGCCCGCCCGCAGCTTCTTTCTGGCGTTTCCGCGAGTCGACGAGGTGCGTGCCGGACTTGGCGAGGGTTTCAGAGGCGGTGTGCTCAGCTTCGAAAGCTGACTTCAAGCCCTTGGAACTCGTCGCGATCCGCTGCTGCAAGGTCGGCATTTTTGCGCCCGCCTTGAAGTAGCCCGAGAGGAACTTCCCGGCGAACGCCCCCAGCCCGGCCGTAAGGGGAGCAAGCTCCGGATTGCCGGTCAGCACCGCGGCCATGCCGCCGACGAACGCGCCGCCGCCTTCAAAGCCGGCCTTCCCCCATTCACCCTGGGTAGCGCTCATGACGATGGAGCCAATTCCCGCCGCGGCGACAGCCGGGCCGATAGCCACGGCGAAGCCCTTGGCAGTTTGCAGCGCGCCCGAGACGCCGGTGCCTCCGAAAGCTGCGCTTAGCCCACCCCTTAGCCCGCTCTTTTCGGTCATCACGTTCTTGGACATCGTCGAGTTGAAGCGGACGCCCGCCTTCGCGATACCGTTCATCAGGATCAGCGCTTTGCCGGCCCCCTGCGCGAAGTAACCGAGGCCGCTTGCTACGGGGCCGGTTAGCAGGAGAAAGCCGACTGCGGCGGCTTTGACCGGGCCGGGCAAACCGTTGAACCCATTCGCAGCACCGACGACAAAGTGAGCAGTCTTTTCGAGCAGCGGCACAACCTCGGGGAGGATTTCGCTGCCGAGTTCGACCAAGGTGACCTGAACACCGGCCCACGCGTGTTTCAGCTTTTCCAACGGCGTCTTTTCAGTCAGCTTGAGGGACTTCCCGAATTCATCGGTCGTCCCCTTGATCTGCTTCTCCTTCTGTTTAAGCCGATCTAGCTGGTTGAGAAGAACCAGCATCACTCGACCTTTACCACCCGGGAGGATTTGGCTCAGGACCTGAGAAGCATCTACGCCGTCGGCCCCACCAGGGAGTCCTTCCAGCGGCCGTTTCAGATCACTCAACGCGGTAATCAAACCGTGGGGCTTGTGCAGGTCTTCCCCAAGCTTCGAGCCCGTGAGGCCGAGAGAGTTGAGGGCTCCTTCGGCTTTTTCAGTCGGGGCATAGAGGTAGTGCAGCGCAGTGGCGAACTGCGCCGACCACCCGCTGACGTTGTTCGTCTCGTCGCCGAAAACCGCCAGCGCGCCGTTGACGTCCTGAAGTGAGAGGCCCGCCTGCTTGGAGGAGGCGACGATGCCAGTGCCGAGCGAATCAACCAAATCGGGAAGACGAAGGTCGCCGGCACCTACGGTGGCGTTAATTTCGCCGATGAGTTTTTTGAAGTTTTTGCCGCCCTTGATGTTCGTGAACCAGATCTGCGAAAGCGTCTTTGCGGTGTCTTCCGGATTGGCGTGGCCGACCATCGCCAACTGCGCGGAATGCAGCGTGGCTTCTTCGAGTTTTTTGCCACGCAGGCCCGCGCCAGCGAGGCGGTAGCCAGCCCCTGAGATTTCCATCGGGCTGAAGTTGGTCTGCTTCGAAATCCCCAAGAAGGACTTTTCGAGTCCACCGATGTCCTTCATCGCGACGCCGGACTGCGTGTGCAGAAGCAGCATCGAGCGCTTGAAGTTCGCCGCCATATATCCGGCAGCGACGCCGAGGCCAGCCACCGGCAGGGTGACGTGGGTCGTCCAACTCTTGCCGAACGACTTCAGGGCCTCGGATTTCTTGGCGAACATCGAGACGGCTTTGGCGCCCTTCAGACCCATCGCCTCGAGCTCGTCGCCGGCCGTCGAGACTTCTTTGGAGAACTGACGAGCCCCCCTGAGGCGAAGAAAAATGTCGACGCTGCTGCTTTTGCCAGCCATCAGGTGGCCCTCGCCGGCGAACCACCATCAAGTTCTGGATCAGGGTCCTCGTCAGGTCCGGCGCGCGTGGCCCGGGGAGACCGGCGCGCGGCTCGACGAGGCGCACCAACTCCGAGCGCTCGGCGGCGGAGGCTCAGCCGGAAACGCCGACGCCGAGAGGCACGGTGGAGACGATCGCCCCGACGATGGAAGTGCCGAGCCGCCTCGAGCAGGCCCGAGAAGATCTTCCGGTGCCCCTTAGACATTTCCGGGCACCTCGATCTCCTCGACGCAGAGCCAGTCGGCCAGGAAGGCGAGGATGACCAGCTGCGCGCGATCGGCGACGCCCACGACGTCACGAAGATGCGCCAACCAGCCATAAATCGTGGCTAGCGTCTCGTCACGGTCGGTAGCGATCTCGCGGCACTTGCGGCCTTCAGCGAGTTCCCCTAGGAGGGTCAAATCGTCGTATCCGAAAGGACATCCAGTCGCTTTCCAGTCCCGCGCGAGACCAAACAGGGTGGTTTTCGGGGCGGATTTCCCCATCAGAACCCGCCCAAACTAAGAAATGACGCGATTCTCGGCGTCAGGAGGACCCTTCTGGGCATTGAGAACGCGTACATGTTCCGAGACGCCCCCGATGCGGTGTCTGCTCCCCGCGCATTGAGGGTCCCCCCCTGGTCGTGTGAAGTGGTTGGACCCGTCGCCGACGGAAAGGAGGCGCCAACGACGGGTCCGTTGTGCGCTGCCGCAGAGCCAGGCAGCGCACTTGCCGAAGGCGATGGTCCCGCGCAGGCGTCGCGCCCTGCGGCAGTCGGCAAGTCAAGGTCTTGAACCGGCGGGGTCATCGACCGGCGGACTCTCTGATCCAGGCGTTGAGGTCCGGCGTCGCCGACGGGGACTGGCGATCAGTGGCGTCAGGCACGTCGCGCGCACTTAGGCCCTTCCAGTCAAAGGTGCGGATGCGATCCGACATCGACTTCGGCTTGGCATCTGCAGGGTTCACGGCCGCGGCGAGGGACGCAGCGTCGGCGGCTAGCTCGGCAGCAGACTCCCCGCGGAGACGACGCGCCATGCCGTCAGGTAATCCTGCCTCGGCGGCGGCGAGCATCCGGGCTTCGGCGAGTACGACCGGATCCACTAGAGAACCCCCAGTGGTTTGAGTCCCTCGCCGGCGCCGGTGTAGCGGCCGACCTGGGAAGCGACACGGCGTCGAAGTGCGCTGATCCAGCGCTTGGTGCCTGCAGCTTCGAAGCCGACACCTTCGTTGCGACCGACACTGTTTTCGCCGAAGCGCGAGACGAGGCTGTGTCGGGCGTCCATGGCCAGGTCCGCGAAAGCGTCTCGCTCGGCCTGCATGTCCACGACGTCTTGGTTTCGCTCTTCGAGACAGCGCTCAAGCCTCTCATGTGCCGCGTCATCGGTCGCCGGCGGAGCAGGCTGACCGAGGGACTGCGCGATCTGCCTGGCCACGGCGTTGCTCGGGCCGAAGTTGACCAGCGCATTCCGAGCGTCGCTGCGCTGCACTTCGAGAGGATTGAGATCGGAATTCAGCCGTTCGCCGTTGGCGCGGGCGGCGTGGTAGACGTCGCTGGCGTAGGCGACCAGTTTCGCCACGAAGTCTTCGGCCACGGCCTGGAATTCAGCCGGAAGGAAGCCGATCTCCGAGGCCAGTTCCATCCGCTCGCGGAGAAGCTTCTTGCGGGTTGCGGCATCAGCCAGAGGCAGGTCGACGCTGATCTCGTCAAGGCGGGTGGTGAGCACGTTGCGGTGAGCTTTCGCCGCCTCGAGGCGCTCGCTGGCAAGAGCGAAGTCCTCGGCGAGCTGGCGCGGATGGCGGTCGCCGAGAAGCTCGTCAGCGCGAGCGACTAGACCGCGCTCGAGGTCGGGGCTGAAGTTGGTGGTGGGTGCTGCCGTCATGCGGATTCCTCCTCGGGAAGTGGGCTTCACGGTCATCTTGCGATAGCCCCTGTCCGAGGGTTTCCGGGCACCGATCAGACCGCCTCCCACGGCTCCGGTGTCGGTGTGTCGGTCTGGACCTCTAACGATCGGTTAGAGGTAGTCAGGCCGACTCGAAACAGGGGTCAGACCGACAAGCAGGCCGACACGCTCTGTCGGAGTGTTATTTAGCTATATAAGTAGGTTTAAGAGGGCAGGCCGACAGGCCGACTCCGGTGTCGGAGAGATGGCGGCCTGGCAGACCGACACGGGGGATGGCGGACTGGCTGGCGGTCTGGCCATCTGGGCGCCGAAGCCGAAGCGGATGCCCTGGCGTTTCAGGCGGAAACGCCAACCCTCGGAAACCCTCGGACACACCCCCTGCGACGCTTCGTCCTGTTCCGAAGAGCCAGTTTGGTCGCTGCCCTTCGCTCGATGGGTCTCCCGGCGTCTTCGTCCTTCCGCGACGGCGTCGGGAGCGACCCAATCAGGGCAGAGCGTCCTAAGCCGGTTCTACGGTTCCTACTGCAGCGACCACTACGAAAGGCATCTCGGAATGACGGAATCTGGGCCCACCGGCTCCACCTACTCGCCCGGCACTTCCTCTGAGTACATCGAGGTCACCGAGGTTGAGTCCGCGCGAACTCATCGCGATCATGGCTACGACGATGTCGCCAACCAGATCGAGGCGCGCCTGAACCACGCCCGCACGGTCGGCTTCCACATCTACCACTCGGAGCCGAAACCCGAGCCCGTCGCACACGTTGGCCCCGGGTTCCTCGACCTCCTGAAGGAAGCTCAGGCTCTCCAGAAGCGGATCAAGCGCCGCCAGCGCCCGTCCTCTATGCCAACGCCGACTGCACCCACCACGTTGGGCGTCGCCCGCATCCGCGAGCGCACTACCTGCTCTCCCACGCGCGCGGGACCCGATGCCGATGACCCCGACTCCGAACCGGCCGCCTCACCTGCCTGTGCCAAGTGCGGTCGCCCCGTCGCGAAGCCGAAACGCGGCCCCACTTCGAATCACTGCCGGGACTGCAAGAAGGACCATGCGTCCGAGCTCAAGCAGGCTGGACGCGAAGGCGACCGGCTGCGCAGGGCCGTCTTCGGCTACATCGACAACTGGATGCCGGCCGCCGAGCGCAAGCTGGCAGACGACAAGGCCGCCGCACAGCCGATCAAAGCCTCCGCCGGCGCCAAGGATCACGCCGACGGCTACCTGATCCCGCCTACGCAGGCCTGGCACGACCGCCGGGTGCAAAAAGCCCGCGCCCATCGGCGCGAGGGCGACTTGGGATACGACCCGAGCCTGCGGTCGGTGATGGCTGCGCCGATTTCGTTCACGGCCCGCGGCGGCGGCGGCGAGCCGTCGGCGGCACAGGTGAAGAAGCGCGTCAAGCAGGGCGAAGAGAAGGCCGCCGGGTTCAAGGCTCGACACGGCGAGAAGGTCCGGCACCCGCGCTGGCACGACATGGTCTGGCCGTCTGACCCTCGCCGCTCGACGATCCGTTTCTGCCCGGACCAGCCGCGCCCGCGCACCGCCCGGCAGCACCTCGCCGAAGAGGCGGAGAAGGAACGGCGGCGCGAAGACGACGATGTCGGCGGCGACGTCGTCGACCTCACCCCCAAGCTCGCGGTCGCCAAGCAGATCAACGGCACGAAGTACCGCATGGGGCTTCTGGGGCTGCGCCTCGACGACGCCGTCCTGTTGGCGGTGGCCGCGTGAGCCGCGAGGACCCCGTCAACCAGAGCGTGGAGATGGAACGTGCCGTGTTGGGTGCGATCGTCGTCTCCAAGGGTGCGCTGGCCGAAGTGGTGGAGACCGTCAAGCTCCAGCCGGGCGACTTCGGGTACCCAAGTCACCGCGTCATCTACGAGGCGGCCGTCAAGCTCTCCGGCGAAGAGAAGCCGGTCGACGAGCTCAGTGTCGTCGAGGTGCTCGAGCGCCAGCAGCTCGTTAAGGACGCGGGCGGCCGGGAGTTCATTGCCAGCCTGGCTTCACATGCGCCGGTCGTCGGCAACGCCAAGCACTACGCCGAACGCGTCGCCGCCCCTCGCCGACGCGCGCCATACCCGTGAGGTCGGGCTCGAGGTGGCGGCCGGCCTGACTCCGGCTGCCGCGATCGAGCGGCTGCAGCAGATCGAGAGCCGGGCGCTAGGTCCGCAGATCGCCACCATCTGCGGGGCGGACGTGCGGCTGCGCGTCCCGAAGTTCCTCGACGCCGCCGAGATGATCCCGACCCGGTCGGTGACGGTCGTGTTCGGCCCCCGCCGGCCTCGGCAAGACGGTCTACAGCCTGGGCCAGTGCGCAGCCGTCACCGGGGGGGCCGCATGACGGGACTCGCCGGTCCGGCGCCGGTCCTCATCAGCTCGCTCGAGGATGACCCGGAGGCGGTACTGGCCCCCCGGCTGGTAGCCGCCGGCGGCCGACATGTCCCTGGTCCACTTCGTCAGCGGCTTGTCGCTGCCTTCACAGGTCCCGGCGCTCTCGGCCCGGGCGAAGGCGCTCGGCGTCGCGCTGGTGCTGATCGACCCCGTCGCCGCCCACCTGGATCCGGAAATCGATTCTCACCGCGACGCTTCAGTCCGGGCGGCGCTGGCACCGCTGGCGGAGGCGGCGCAGGAGCTTGAGGTCGCCGCGCTGATCGTCGCGCACCCCGAACAAGGCGACCAGCGCGACCGGGCTTAATCGCATCAGCGGCTCAGGTGCCTTCGGGAACGCCGCCCGCTCGGTCATCGTCTTCGGGCTCGACCCCGGCGATCCGGACGGCGGAGACGGGC
>CATOGU010000059.1:15000-17500 GCA_951799445.1 Pseudisothecium myosuroides | reverse complement strand
TTAAATCTTTCAATCTATGATTTATTTTTGGTACAATCAAATCTTTAAATCTATGATTTATTTTTGATACATATAAATTTTGAAATGCATGATTTATTTTTGTACATTTCAATTTAGAAATCTATGATTTCTATTTGATACATTTGAAATTTTGAAATCTATGATTTCTTTTTGATACAATTCAATTTTGAAATCTATGATTTCTTTTTGATACAATTCAATTTTGAAATCTATGATTTATTTTTTATGATGGAGTTGGGATTCACTTGTGATAAAAAAAATGGGGAGGGAGTTAAGTGATGGAGTGATATTTTTTATGATGGAGTTGGGATTCACTTGTGATAAAAAAAATGGGGAGGGAGTTAAGTGATGGAGTGATATTTTTTATGATGGAGTTGGGATTCACTTGTGATAAAAAAAATGGGGAGGGAGTTAAGTGATGGAGTGATATTTTTTATGATGGAGTTGGGATTCACTTGTGATAAAAAAAATGGGGAGGGAGTTAAGTGATGGAGTGATATTTTTTATGATGGAGTTGGGATTCACTTGTGATAAAAAAAATGGGGAGGGAGTTAAGTGATGGAGTGATATTTTTTATGATGGAGTTGGGATTCACTTGTGATAAAAAAAATGGGGAGGGAGTTAAGTGATGGAGTGATATTTTTTATGATGGAGTTGGGATTCACTTGTGATAAAAAAAATGGGGAGGGAGTTAAGTGATGGAGTGATATTTTTTATGATGGAGTTGGGATTCACTTGTGATAAAAAAAATGGGGAGGGAGTTAAGTGATGGAGTGATATTTTTTATGATGGAGTTGGGATTCACTTGTGATAAAAAAAATGGGGAGGGAGTTAAGTGATGGAGTGATATTTTTTATGAT
This sequence comes from Pseudisothecium myosuroides, assembly GCA_951799445.1. Classification (NCBI taxonomy): domain Eukaryota; kingdom Viridiplantae; phylum Streptophyta; class Bryopsida; order Hypnales; family Lembophyllaceae; genus Pseudisothecium; species Pseudisothecium myosuroides. The sequence continues at coordinate 16,619 of CATOGU010000059.1, read as the reverse complement.
GGAGTTGGGATTCACTTGTGATAAAAAAAATGGGGAGGGAGTTAAGTGATGGAGTGATATTTTTTATGATGGAGTTGGGATTCACTTGTGATAAAAAAAATGGGGAGGGAGTTAAGTGATGGAGTGATATTTTTTATGATGGAGTTGGGATTCACTTGTGATAAAAAAAATGGGGAGGGAGTTAAGTGATGGAGTGATATTTTTTATGATGGAGTTGGGATTCACTTGTGATAAAAAAAATGGGGAGGGAGTTAAGTGATGGAGTGATATTTTTTATGATGGAGTTGGGATTCACTTGTGATAAAAAAAATGGGGAGGGAGTTAAGTGATGGAGTGATATTTTTTATGATGGAGTTGGGATTCACTTGTGATAAAAAAAATGGGGAGGGAGTTAAGTGATGGAGTGATATTTTTTATGATGGAGTTGGGATTCACTTGTGATAAAAAAAATGGGGAGGGAGTTAAGTGATGGAGTGATATTTTTTATGATGGAGTTGGGATTCACTTGTGATAAAAAAAATGGGGAGGGAGTTAAGTGATGGAGTGATATTTTTTATGATGGAGTTGGGATTCACTTGTGATAAAAAAAATGGGGAGGGAGTTAAGTGATGGAGTGATATTTTTTATGATGGAGTTGGGATTCACTTGTGATAAAAAAAATGGGGAGGGAGTTAAGTGATGGAGTGATATTTTTTATGATGGAGTTGGGATTCACTTGTGATAAAAAAAATGGGGAGGGAGTTAAGTGATGGAGTGATATTTTTTATGATGGAGTTGGGATTCACTTGTGATAAAAAAAATGGGGAGGGAGTTAAGTGATGGAGTGATATTTTTTATGATGGAGTTGGGATTCACTTGTGATAAAAAAAATGGGGAGGGAGTTAAGTGATGGAGTGATATTTTTTATGATGGAGTTGGGATTCACTTGTGATAAAAAAAATGGGGAGGGAGTTAAGTGATGGAGTGATATTTTTTATGATGGAGAGAAAAAAAATGGGGAGGGTGTGGATTCGAAGACTAAGTGAAAAAAAAAGGGGTGACAAGGTGGAGGCGTGACAAGGGTCGGGAGTAGTGACAAGAGGCGCAGCGTGACAAGGGTCGGGAGTCGGGACAAGGTGGAGGCGTGACAGGGGTCGGGAGTCGGGACAAGAGGCGCAGCGTGACAAGGTGGAGGCGTGACAGGGGTCGGGAGTCGGGACAAGAGGCACAGCGTGACAAGGTGGAGGGGTGACAAGGGTCGGGAGTCGGGACAAGAGGCGCAGCGGGACAAGGTGGTGGCGTGACAAGGGTCGGGAGTCGGGACAAGAGGGGCAGCGTGACAAGGGTCGGGAGGCGTGACAAGAGGCGCAGCGGGACAAGGGTCGGGAGGCGTGACAAGAGGCGCAGCGGGACAAGGGTCGGGAGTCGTGACAAGAGGCGCAGCGGGACAAGGGTCGGGAGTCGTGACAAGAGGCGGAGCGTGACAAGGTGGAGGCGTGACAGGGGTCGGGAGTCGGGACAAGGGTCGGGAGGCGTGACAAGAGGCGCGGCGTGACAAGGTGGAGGCGTGACGAGAGGCGGGAGGCGTGACAAGAAGAGGAGCCGGCGTGGTGACAAGGCGGGGTGGGCGCTGCGGCTAA
>CATOGU010000058.1:0-29927 GCA_951799445.1 Pseudisothecium myosuroides | reverse complement strand
GGCGCCGACGATCCTCGTCCCCGGCAACAACGAGACCGCTGACGCGTTGCGGGCGGCGGCCGCCGACTGGGACGCGGCGACGGTGCTGCACGGCGAGGGGACCGAGATCGACGGGGTCGAGTTCTTCGGCCTCGGCGCCGGGGTGCCGACGACGCCCTGGGAATGGAGCTTCGACCTCACCGACGAAGAGGCGGCGGCGATGATCGCGCCGTGTCCCGAGGGCGCGGTGCTGGTCCTGCACTCGCCGCCGAAGGGCCACTGCGACGGCGGTGACGACGGCAACCACTTCGGCAGCCCGGCGCTGCTGGCGGCGGTCGAGGAGAAGCACCCGCGCCTGGTCGTCTTCGGCCACATCCACGAGGCCTGGGGATGCCAGAGCCGGGTCGGCGATTCGCCGCTGCGGAACCTCGGCCCGAGCGGCACCTGGATCGAGCTCTAGGCGACCCGCCCGGGTCGCTGGGGCCGCACTCGCCGATGGCCGACACGAGCCCCAAGCGCGCCGGGCTCGTCCTCGCCACGCTGATCCTCGTCGCCGGCGTCGCCAACCTCAACCTGGCGGTGGCAAACGTCGCCCTGCCGGACATCGGCCGCGCCTTCGACGCCGGCCAGACGACCGTCGACCTGATCGCCGTCGGCTACTCGCTCGGGCTGGCGGCCTCGGTCCTCTACCTCGGCGCGGTCGGCGACCGTTACGGCCGCAAGACGCTGCTGCTCCTCGGGATGGCGCTGTCGATCCCGGCCTCGGTGCTGGCGGCGCTGGCGCCGAGCGCCTCGGTCCTCTTCGGCGCCCGCGTCTTCGGCGGCGTCGCCGCCGGCATGGCCTACCCGACGACGCTGGCGCTGATCACGGCACTCTGGAGCGGGGCGCCGCGGACCCGGGCGATCGCGCTTTGGTCGGCGCTCGGCGGCGGCGTCTCGGCGCTCGGTCCGCTGCTGGCCGGGGCGCTGCTGGAAGGGTTCGACTGGCCCTCGGTCTTCATCGTCAGCGCGCCGCTGGCGGCGATCGCCCTGTTCTTCGCCTGGCGCCTCGTCCCCGCCCACGTCAACGAGACGACCGCGCCGGTCGACCACCTCGGCGGCGTCCTCTCGATCGCCCTCGTCGCCACCCTGGTCCTGGCGATCAACTTCGCGCCCGAACCGGGCAAGGGGGTGACGGCGGCGATCCTCGGCATCGTCGCGGTCGCGGCAACGGGGGCGTTCGTGCTGCGCCAGCGTCGCATCGCCCACCCGCTCTACGACCTGAAGATCGCCGCCCGCTCGACCTTCTGGGTGGCGGCGCTGGCCGGGATCATCGTCTTCGGCTCGCTGATGGGGGCGATGTTCATCGGCCAGCAGTTCGTCCAGAACGTGCTCGGCTACTCGACCTTCCAGGCCGGCCTGGCGATCCTCCCCGGCGCGATCGGCATGATCATCGTCGCGCCGCGCTCGGCCAAGCTGGTCGAGAGCCACGGCTCGCGCGTCACCCTCCTGGTCGGCTTCGTCTTCTGCCTGGCCGCCTTCTTCGTGATGCTCGTGCTCTGGGAAGAGGGCGCCGCCTATCCCGTCGTCGGCCTCGGCTACCTGCTGATGGGCATCGGCGTCGGCTTCGCCGGCACCCCGGCCTCGCGCTCGCTGACCGGCTCGGTGCCGGTCAAGAAGGCCGGCATGGCCTCGGGCACCGCCGACCTCCAGCGCGACCTCGGCGGCGCGATCCTCCAGTCGGTCTTCGGCGCCCTCCTCACCGCCGGCTACGCCAAGAGCTTCGCCAATCAGATCGCCGCCTCGCCGGAAGCGAGCCACGTCTCCGAACGCGTCCAGAACGAGCTGACCAAGTCCTTCTCCAGCGCCGCCAACACCGCCGAGCAATATCCCCAGTACGCCCACCAGATCGCCGCCGCCGCCTCCAAGTCCTTCCTCGACGGCGGCGACTGGACCTACGCCGCCGGGATGATCGCCGTGGCGATCGGCATCGCGATCGTCTTCTTCCTCTTCCCCCACCACGACGCCGAGCTGGCCCTGCTCGACCGCTACCACGCCGAGGACGCCTAGGAGCCGAGAGCGTGGTTGACTTTCGGCCTCTATTGGAGGCGAAATGACAACCACACCGCGACGGGTCGGGCTGATCGGGGTGCCGACGAGCGCGGCGGCGTTCGCGCCAGGGCAGGAGTGCGCGCCGGCGGCCCTGCGGGCGGCGGGACTGGTGGCGGCGCTCGAGGCGGCGGGGCTCGTGGTGAACGACCGCGGCGACCGCGAGGTGTGGCGCTGGCGGCCGGACCGAGCCGAGCCGCGAGCGCAGAACGTGCCGGCGATCGTCGCGATCATCCAGGAGACCGGCGCGCGGGTTGCGGCGGCGGCAGCCGGCGACGAGGTGGCGCTGGTGCTGGGCGGCGACTGCACGGTCGGGATCGGGACGGTGATCGGCCAGGTCGACGCCGGCAGTGTCGGCGTCCTCTACTTCGACACCCACGCCGACCTCAACGTCCCCGAGGTCGTGAGCGAGGGCGCGCTCGACTGGATGGGGATGGCGCACATGCTCGGCGTCCCCGGCGCCCGGCCGGAACTGGTCGAGGCCGGGCCGGTCGCGCCGCTTCTGGCACCCGAGCAGGTGCTCCTCTTCGGCTGGGGACCGGAGCAGGCGACCGAGTTCGAGCGCGCGCAGATCGACCGGCTCGGGATCGAGACCGTGCCGGTCGACGAGGTCCGTGGCGACCCTGTCGCGGCGGCGCGGCGCGCGGTCGCATCCCTCGAAGCCCGCTGCGAGCGCCTCGTCGTCCACTTCGACGTCGACGTCGTCGACTTCACCGACACGCCGCTCTCGGAGAACTGGGGACGCAACGAGGGCCTCGCCTTCGACGCCGCGCTGGCCGCGCTCGGCGCCCTGCTCGCCGCCCCGAAGCTGGCGGCGCTGACGATCACCGAGCTCAATCCCGACCACACCGAGCCCGGCGGCAACGCGATCAAGCGACTGGTCGCCGCGGTCGCCGCCGGCCTCGCCGCCGTATGAGCGAGGTCGTCATCCCGGCGCGGTTCAACGGGCCGCTGCGCAGCGGCAACGGCGGCTACTGCTCGGGCGTCTTTGGGGCGCTGGTCGAGGGACCGGCGGCGGTCGACCTGCGCAGCCCGGTCCCGCTCGACACGCCGCTGACGGTGGTCGAGAACGGCGGCGGAGTGCGGATCCTCGACGGCGGGACGCTGGTCGCCGAGGCGCGGCCCGCGGAGGCGCTGGCGCTCGAGCCTCCGGCCCCCGTCGACCTCGCCGAAGCCGAGGAGGGCTGCCGCCACTACCGCGGCGCCGCCGGCGGCGAGTTCGGCCACTGCTTCGTCTGCGGGCGGGCGCGGCGCGACGCGCTCGGCGTCTTCGCCGGGCCGGTGCCCGGCCGCGACCTCGTCGCCTCGCCCTGGACGGCGCCGGACTGGAGCGCCGGGGACGACGGCGCGATGCGTCCCGAGCTGGTCGCGGCGGCGCTCGACTGCCCGACGTTCTTCGGCGGCTACATGGACCTCGACGCCCAGCCGATCGCCTTCCTCGCCCACTTCGAGGTCGCGCTCCGCGCCCAGGTCCCGGTCGGCGCCGAGCTCGTCGCCGTCGGCTGGCCACTGCGCCGCGAGGGACGCAAGACCCAGGCCGGCTCGGCGATCCTCACCCCCGCCGGCGAGCCGCTGGCGCTCGCCGAAGCGCTGATGGTCCAGCCCCGCCCCACCTAGCGCTCTACGATCAGCCGGTGGAGTCGTCCTCGTCCAGCGGCATCGCCTTCGAGAGCAAGGCCGGACGCTGGCTGCTCGCGGTCTCGGTGCTCGGCTCGGGGATGGCGTTCCTCGACGGCACCGTCGTCAACGTCGCCCTCCCCGACATCGGCCGCGACCTGGGCGCCTCGACCAGCGCCCTGCAGTGGATCCTCAACGGCTACCTGCTGACGCTCGCCTCGCTGATCCTGCTCGGCGGCAGCCTCGGCGACCGCTACGGGCGCCGGCGGATCTTCATCGCCGGGGTCGTCCTCTTCACCCTCGCCTCGCTGCTCTGCGCGGTGGCGCCGACGGTCGAGCTGCTGATCGGCGCCCGGCTGATCCAGGGGATCGGCGGCGCGCTGCTGACCCCCGGCAGCCTCGCCCTGCTCGAGGCCAGCTTCCGGCCCGCCGACCGCGCCCGGGCGATCGGCGCCTGGTCGGGGCTCGGCGGCGTCGCCGGCGCGCTCGGGCCGCTGCTCGGTGGCTATCTGATCGGGGCGATCTCCTGGCGGGCGATCTTCTTCATCAACCTGCCGATCGGCGCCTTCGTGGTCTGGGCCGGCGCCCGCCATGTGCCGGAGTCCAGGGACCCGAGCGCGACCGGCCGCCTCGACCTCTCCGGCGCCCTGCTAGCCGCGCTCGGCCTGGGCGGGACGACCTACGCCTTGATCGAGGCCCCCGGCCAGGGCGCCTCGGCAGCGGTCCTGGTGACGGCGATCGGCGGGATCGCCGCGATCGTCGCCTTCTTCGTCGGCGAGCACCGCAGCAAGAACCCGATGCTGCCGCTCGGCATCTTCTCCTCGCGCCAGTTCAGCGCCGCCAACGGCGTCACCTTCGTCGTCTACGCGGCGCTCGGCGGAGTCTTCTTCCTGCTCGTCTCCTTCCTGCAGATCTCGATGGGCTACACGCCGATCGAGGCCGGCGCCGCCTCGCTGCCGGTGACCGCGCTGATGCTCGTCTTCTCGGCCCGCTCGGGGGCGCTGGCCCAACGGATCGGCGCCCGGATCCCGCTCACCGTCGGCCCGCTGATCATCGCCGCCGGCCTGCTGCTGATGCTGCGGATCAGCCCCGGCGACTCCTACGTGACCGCGATCCTCCCCGCCGTCCTCGTCTTCGGCGCCGGCCTGACCCTGGTCGTCGCCCCGGTCACGGCGACGGTTCTGGCTGCGGTCGACTCGAGCCACGCGGGCGTGGCCTCCGGCGTCAACAACGCGGTCGCGCGGGTGGCGGGACTGCTGGCGGTCGCGGTCCTGCCGGTCATCGCCGGCATCACCGGCGACGGCTTCTACGAACCCTCGACGATGACCCACGGCTTCCACGTCGGCATGGCGGTCTGCGCCGGGCTGGCGGCGGTCGGCGGCGCGGTCGCCTGGTTCACGATCAGCGGCGAGGTCCTCCACGCCGAGGCCGAGCCGGGCGGCGACACCCCCGAGCGCCTCGGCGAGGACTACAGCTGCGGGATCGACGGACCGCCCCTGCGCCCCGCCCGCGAGGCCGACTGTGAGTGCGGTGGGCCGAGCGCCGAGCCGGTCGCGGTGAAGCTGCCGAGCTAGCGCTCAGACTGACATCGAGCGGGAGATGACGACCCGCTGGATCTCGTTGGTGCCCTCGTAGATCTGGGTGATCTTCGCGTCGCGCATCATCCGCTCCAGCGGGTACTCCTTGACGTAGCCGTAGCCGCCCAGCACCTGGACCGCCTCGACCGTGACCCGCATCGCGTTGTCGGAGGCGAAGAGCTTGGCCATCGAGGAGTACTTGGCGAGGCCGGGATCGTTGCGATCGGCCATCGCGCAGGCCTTGTAGAGGAGCTCGCGGGCGGCGGCGGTGCCGGTCTCCATGTCGGCGAGCTTGAAGCCGATCCCCTGCAGCTGGTTGATCGGACCGCCGAAGGCGACCCGCTCCTTGGCGTAATCGTTGGCGTAGTCGGTCGCGCCCTGGGCGATGCCGACGGCCTGGGCGGCGGCGCCGAGCCGGGTGCGCTCGAGCGTCCCCAGCGCCACCCGCATCCCTTTGCCGACCTGGCCGATCACGTTCTCCTGCGGCACCCGCACGTCGTCGAAGACCGGTGAGCCGGTCGGCGAGCCGTGGATGCCGAGCTTGTGCTCGAGCTTGCCGACCGAGAAGCCGGGCCGGTCGGCCTCGACGACGAAGGCGGTTATCCGCCGCGCCTCGCGGTCAGTGACCGCGAAGACGACGTAGAAGTCGGCGATCGAGGCGTTGGTGATCCAGTTCTTGGAGCCGTTGATGACCCATTCGTCACCGTCGAGCACGGCGTTGGTGCGCATCGCGCCCGGGTCCGAGCCCGCCTCGGGCTCCGAGAGCGCGAAGGCCGGCGTCCACTCCCCCGCCGCGCATTTCGGCAGGAAGCGCTGCTTCAGCTCGTCGGAGCCGAAGAGGGTGATCGGCAGCGTCCCCAGCTCCTGGACCATCAGCATCAGGGCCGATGACGCGCAGGCCTTGGCGACCTCCTCGACGGCGATCTGCTGCATCAGCGTCCCGGTCCCGGTCCCGCCGTACTCCTCGGCGAACGGCAGCGCCATCAGGTCGTGGGAGGCGAACAGCTCGCGGATGTCGCGCGGATACTCGCCGGTCTCGTCGATCTCGGCCGCCCGCGGCCAGACCCGCTCGCGGACGATCTGGCGGATCGTTTCCTGGAAGTCGCGGAGATCCTCGGGGACCTCGTAAACGCCACCCTCTGCCAAGCCGGTGCTCACGCCGCCACCTTATTGACTCGCGCCGCTCCGTAGTCGTAGAACCCACGCTCGGCCTTGCGCCCGGTGCGGCCCGAGGCGACCATCCGCTTCAAGAGCGGCGGCGGCGCGTACTCGGCCCGCTTGAACTCCTCGTACAGCGAGTCGCCGATCGCGTAGAGGACGTCGAGGCCGATGAAGTCGCTCAGCGCCAGCGGGCCCATCGGGTGGCCGCAGCCGAGCTTCATCCCCTCGTCGATCGCCTCGCGCGTCGCGAACCCCTCTTCGAACATCCGCACCGCCGCCATCAGGTAGGGGACGAGCAGCATGTTGACGATGAAGCCCGAGCGGTCCTTGGTCTCGATCGGCGTCTTGCCGATCGCCGCGGCGAACTCGCGCGCCGCCTCCAGGGTCGGCTCGTCGGTGTCGAGCGCGCTCACGACCTCGATCAGCTTCATCACCGGCACCGGGCTGAAGAAATGCAGGCCGAGGACGCGCTCGGGGCGCGGCACGCCGGCGGCGAGCTGGGCGATCGGGATCGAGGAGGTGTTCGAGGAGATCAGCGTCTGCTCGGAGACGACCGCGGCGACTTCGCCGAGGATCTTGGTCTTGAGGCGCGTGTTCTCGGGCACCGCCTCGATCACCAGGTCGGCGCCGGCGAGGTCGGCGAAGTCGGTCGTCAGCTCGACCCGGCCGAGGACCTCCTCGCTCTCGGAGCGCTCCATCTTGCCGCCCTTGACGGCGCGGAAGAGCGAGGCCGTGATGCGCTCGCGCGCCGCCTCGATGGCGGCGTCGTCGACGTCGCGCACGACCACCGGGAACCCGGCGAGCGCCACCGACTCGGCAATTCCCGAGCCCATCAGCCCACCGCCCACAACCGCAACCCGCTCGATCGTCATACCGCGCTCCTCTGTCTCGTCAGGAGATAGGAGGAATACCACGTACTTCCGGTGCCGACAAGCGCGCACCCCCACACGCGGTGGGTGCGCTCAGTCGAAGTCGGCGGCGCCCTCGCGGAGCTTGCGCAGGGTCGCGGCGAGCGAGGTGAGGTCGGCCTCCTCGAGCGGCGCGGTGCCGAAGTCGGCCTCGTTGAGGACGCGGGTGGCGCGCTCGGCGACCTCGCGGCCGGCGGGCAGGATCTCGGCCAGGGTCGCGCGGCCGTCGGACTCGTGCGGCGCCCGACGGACCAGGCCGCCGCGCTCGAGCCCGTCGATCGAGTTGGTGATCGAGGTGCGGTGGACCTGCAGCCGCTCGCCGATCTTGCCGACCGGCAGGGAGCCGCGGCCCGAGAAGTGCAGCAGCATCAGCACCTCGTAGCGCGGGAAGGTGAGCGCGAAGGGCTCGAGCAGCTCGTTCAGCCGCGCCATCAGGATCTGGTGGACGCGCATGATCGAGGTGACCGCGACCATCTCGGTCGCCGCCTCGGGCGCCCAGCGCGCCTGCCAGTGGCGGCGCGCCTCCTCGATCGGGTCGAACGGCAGCGGTTGCGGTGGCACGGCGGGGAGTCTGTCAGGGGACAAGGCCGCGGGCGAGAGCGGCGACGATCGGCGCCAACGCGGCGGCCCGCTTCGCGGCCTTCTTCGCGGCGCGCTCGACGACGGCTTCGCGGTCGGCCATCGCCCGCGGCTCAGGCAGCGTGAGCGGTTCGACCGTCGGCGCTTCTTCGACCGGCGCCGCACCCGATGCGGTGGCGCTCGGTTCGAGCCCGGGGGCCGGCGTTTCGACGCCGGGGACTTCGGCGGCGGTCGGGGTCAGCGCGCCGTTCAGGCAGCCGAGGACGCCCTGGGCGATCAGTTCGGCGCGCAGCTGGGCGCCGGCTTCGATCGGGTGCAGGCCATCGGACTGCATCAGCTCGGGATGCTGGTGGACGGCGCTCGCCCAGTCCGGCGTCTGGGTGCCGGGCCGGGCGGCGGCGAATTCGCGGACGACCCGGTTCTTGCCGGCGTTGTCGACGCCGTTGACCGTGTAGCCATGGATCGTCGGCACCACCATGCAGGTGCCGGGCCCGACGATCTCGGCGACCTTGTGGAGGTTGCCTTCGAGGATCTGCGGATACTCGGGGTCGTCGTTGGTGCCGGCGTCGAAAACGACGACCGAGTCCGCCGGTTCCCAGCTTTCCTGGAAGAGGTCGAAGATCTCGAAGCTGTTGGAGCCGCCGACGGCGTTGACGGTCAGCTTCACGCCGGGCAGGAAGTGCGGCAGGAACGGCGAGGTCAGTTCCTCCAGCGAGTCGCCGACGACCAGCACGTGAGGCTCGGCCCGGGCGCCCGGCGCCAGCGCCGCCAGCGCCAGGAGCGCCGTCGCGATCGCGATCCCGCCAGCCTTTCGCGCCCGTCCCAGCATCGCGTCTTTGTACAGGACCGGGTGGCCGGCGGGCGGCGCTCGACCTGCCGCGCGGTAGCCTAGCCTTCGCGGCATGCGATCGAGACGGGCGATGGCGGTGGTGCTGGCGGCGGCCGCTATGGCGCTCGGGCTGGCCGCCTGCGGCGGCGGCTCGTCGTCGAACGCAACCGGGATCTCGACGACGATCCACGTCCCGGCGAAGACCGGAAGCGCGGGAGAAAACTACGGCGGCTTTCCGAACGAACCTTCAGTGAAGAGTTCGGCGGGGGTGCCGGCGAACGCGCCGGTGGTGAAGATCCATCCGACCTGTCCGGGCTCGGTCGGCATTTTCGTCGACGCCCTCGAGGGGCTGCGGCGCGAACTCGAGATCGGGCTCAGCTACGAACAGTACGCCGGCGAAGTCGGCACGATCCGCAAGGACTACGACCGCATCCAGGTCGCGAAGTTGTCGCTGGCCTGCCTGCGCGCCGCCGGGACGCCGAGCGAGCGCGCCTTCGACCGCTACGTCGCCGCCGCCAACACCTGGAACGCCTGCGCCTCGAAGCCGGGCTGCGGCTCATCGAAGATCGAAGGGCCGCTGCAGAAGGAATGGCAGATCGCCGCCAACTTCCTCGGCGAAGCCAAACGCGGCCTCCACTAACCCGAAACTCGCCGCCGTGGGGCGGCGACCAAAAAGAGAGGGCCGCCCCGAAGGACGGCTGGCGCCTACAAAGGAAGAGGCCGCCCTTTCGGACGGCCTCTTCGCTGGTGCAAGTAAACGGTCGCGGGAACTGCGGCCAGGTGGGACAAAGCCCGGTCTCCCTATCGACTCGCCGGTGCCCGGGGTGGATTCCGCCGGACGCCCAAACCAGTGCGGCGCCTTAGCGGCCCTGCACCTCCAGAGTCCCTCGAAGCATGTGACTCAAAATAGGACCACCTCCTTTCTCTGGTGGCGAAATTGAAGCACACCGGGCAGTCGGGCCCGACGACCGGCCCAACCGCTGCGATCGGCCCGCTTCCGGCGCCGCTCAGGGAGCCGGGATGCGCAGCGAGCGGCGGATCGTCCGCTGGTTGCCGGCGCGGTCGGTGAGGGTCAGGCGCAGCCGCGCCGGGCCGGCGGCGAGGTCGTCGCCGAGCGGCACCGCGACGGTCGTAGTGCCCTTCATCGCGGCAATCGACTTGTGGGCGACGGCCTGGCCGCCGCGCATCACCTGCGCCGTCGCCGCGACCCGCTCGCCGGCGTCGATCCGCAGCTCGAGGTCGCGGCGCTCGCCGCGGTGCTCGACCCGGCGCGACAGGAGCTTGGCTTCGACCTTCTTGTCGGCGCTCGTCGAGGACCCGCTGCTGCCGGAGCTCCCCGAGCCCCCGGAGCCGGCCGCCGACCCGGTCCCCGCCGGCAGCCCGCTGAGGCCGATCCCGACCGTCCCCGAATAGCCCGCCGAGGCGCTGCCGCTGAGCGTCGGCACCAGCACGTTGCCGGCCGTTTCCTCCTGCTTGTAGATCATGTCGCTCGCGTTGGTGGTGTCGCGGCCCGAGCGCGAGTCGTAGGGGCTCGTCGCCAGCACCGCCGCCGAATCGCTTTCCGAGAAGAAGATCTGGGTCGTGAAGTCATAGGTCGTGCTGGTTCCCGAGAAGGTGCGCACGCGGACGTGGATGTGGATCGTCCTCCCGGCGTACCAGCTCGGGTAGATCGTCTTGAAGGAGGCGAGGCCGGTGGCGTCGGTTTCCTGGTAGCCGCGCAGCCAGGTCTGGCCGCCCGTCGAGTTGGACGCCTCGTCGGAGTACAGGCCGGCGGCGTTGCAGTGCCAGATGTCGACGATCGCGCCCTTCTCCGGTTCGCAGGAATCGTCGGCGCGGTAGACGTAGAGCGCCAGGCTCAGCGGGACGCCGCTCTGGCCACCGGTGACGTCGGAGCGATCGAGGCGCTCGTCGACCCAGTAGGGGCCTTCGGTGACCTCCGGGGCCAGCACGCAGGTGGCAGCGGCGCCGGCGGCCTCGGGATCGTCGGCGGCGTCGGAGCCGAGCGGCTTCAGCGGCCCCGCCACGTAGGCGGCGCCAGCCAGTCCCGCCAGTCCCAGCGCCCGCCGCCGGGTCAGCCCACCGCGCTTCTCGATCGTCTCGTTGCCCATGTCGCCGCCTCCTCGTGCTCGCTTGCTTTCTGCCGGCGACGTTAGGAGCGCGACCTGGGGAGATCCTGGGAGCTACCTGACACCTCCCCCGGGCCGACGACCGGCGGGGCGTAGGCTCTGCGGCCGAATGGATTTCGGGACCTTCGGCATCTGGACGACCTACCACCACATCGGTGAGGAGAACGCCGCCGAGGCAGCGGCGTTGGCCGAGGAGCTCGGCTTCGGCACCTTCTGGCTCGGCGGCTCGCCGCAGCTCTCGAGCGTGCGGCCGCTGCTGGAGGCGACCGAGACGATCGTCGTCGGCACCTCGATCGTCAACGTCTGGGCCTATGAGCCGGAGCGCCTGGCGGCCGAGTACGCCGAGCTCGCGGCTGACTTCGGCGAGCGCCCCGTCGTCGGGATCGGGATCGGCCACCCCGAGGCGACGAGCGACTACTCAAAGCCGCTGAAGAGCACCCGTGACTTCCTCGACGGGGTCGACGTGGCGCCGGCGCCGATCCCGCCCGAGCTGCGCTGCCTGGCGGCGCTGGGACCGAAGATGCTCGACCTCAGCGCCGAGCGCAGCCTCGGCACGATCCCCTACTTCACGCCGCCCGCCCACACTGCCTTCGCCCGCGAGCGCCTCGGTTCCGGGGCGCTGGTGGCGCCGGAGCTGGCCTGCTTCGTCGGTGAGGACCACGAGCGCGGCCGCACCGCCGCCCGCGAGTACGCCTCCCTCTACCTCGGCCTGCGCAACTACACCTCGAACCTGCTGCGCCACGGCTTCGAGGAGGCCGACATCGCCGACGGCGGCTCCGACCGCTTGATCGACGCGATCGTCCCCCAGGGCAGCGCCGAGCAGATCGTCGCCGCCGCCCGCGAGCACCTCGACGCCGGCGGCGACCACGTCGCCCTGCAGCCGGTCGGCGTCAAGGGCATCCCGCGCGCCGAGTGGACCGCGCTGGCCGCCGCGATCGCGGCCTGACGGCGAGACCCGCCGTTCCCCTGTGCCTTGACGACGCATAGCGACGGAAAGGAACAGCGGAACGGAGTCTGTTGGGCTAGGCGTTCGCCGGCTCGGGCTCGGCCGGTGCCGCGACCGGTTCGGCGCTGGTGTCGCCACCGCGCCCCAGCGCACGGGGGACCAGCAGGCCGGCGAGAAAGCTGAAGACGAGGAAGGCGGTCGCCATCCAGAAGGTCTCGGTGAAGCCGGTCACGGTCGGGTTGCCGCCGGCCACGTTGGAGGCGATGAAGGTCGCCGAGAGCTGGCCGCCGAGGGCCCCGCCGAGCGTCCGCATCACCGTGTTGACGCCGCTGGCGACGCCGGTCTGGTGGCTTGGGACGGCCTGGACGATGAGGTTGCCGAGAGCGGCGAAGGCGAGCCCGATCCCGACCCCGAGCAGGGCGGCGGCGACGAGGAACTGCCAGGGGTGTTCGTGCGCGACGGCCAGCAGCAGGAAGGAGGCGCAGGAGAAGACGGTGCCGCCGAGCAGCGCCAGGCGCGAGCCGAAGCGGGCCGAGATCCGGCCGGCGAAGATGCCCAGCAGCGCCATCCCGATCGTCGCCGGCAGCAGGTAGAGGCCGGAGACCACGACCGAGGCGCCGAAGCCGAAGCCGGTGCTCTTCGGCAGCTGGGCGAACTGCGGGAAGACGATGAAGGACGCGTAGAGGCCGGCGCCGAGCAGGAAGGCGGCGGCGTTGGTGGTCCAGACGCCACGGATCCGCATCATCGTCATGTCGATCAGCGGCGAGTCGCTGCGCGTCTCGACCCAGATCCAGACACCGATGAAGGCGAAGCCGATCAGCGCCAGGCCGATCGTCTTGGGACCGCCCCAGCCCCATTCGGTGGTCTGGGAGACGGCGAGGAGGACGGCGGAGACGCCGATCGTCATCAGCGCCGCGGCCAGCCAGTTGACCTTGCCGGGGACGCGGACCGGCGATTCCGGCACCAGCCGCCAAGTCGCGACGGCGGCGATCAGCGTGGTGATCAGCGGGATCCAGAAGAGCCAGTGGTAGCTGAGGTTCTGGATGATCACACCGGAGAGGACGATGCCGATGCCGCCGCCGACGCCGAGGATCGCCGAGAGCAGCCCGATCCCGCCGGCGACGCGGTCGCGCGGGAACTCGTCGCGGATGATCCCGAAGGCGAGCGGGAAGATGCCGCCGGCGACGCCCTGGACGAAGCGGGCGGCGATCATGATCGCCAGCGAGGAGGTCAGCGCCGAGACCAGGGTGCCCGCGGCCAGCACCACGAGGGTCCAGAGCAGCAGCTTCTCCTTGCCGTACATGTCGCCGAGCCGACCGATGATCGCGGTGCCGACCGAGGCGGCCAGCAGGTAGCCGGTCAGCAGCCAGGTGACCCCGGTCTCGTCGGTGTGGAGGTCGTGCTGGAGCGTCGGCAGGGCGGGAACGACCAGCGAGCTCAGCATCGCGTAGGAGAGGCCGCCGAGCGCGAGCACCGCGAGGGTGACGTTGGGATGGGTGCGATCGGAGGAGGCGGCGGTGTCCATGCGGCGAGCGGCTAGAGTAGCGGAATGGCCATTCCGCCCGCATCCAGGGACGTGTTGGAGGTCGACACACCTACGACCGACGTCTGGGACGACCTCGACGCCGACGCCAAACGCGCGCGGCTGCTCGACGCCAGCCGCGAGGTCTTCGCCCGCGAGGGGATCGACGCGCCGATGCCGGCGGTCGCCGCCGCGGCCGGGATCGGCGTCGGCAGCATCTACCGCCAGTTCCCCTCCAAGCTCGACCTGCTGGCGGCGCTGGTGATCGAGCACATGGATGAGGTGACGACCGTCGCGGCGGCCCCGGCGGGCGCGACCGGGGCGTGGTCGGCGCTGGTCGAACTCATCTGGCACTTCGCCGCCCGCCAGGCCGAGGACGACGTCGTCGCCGAGGCGCTCAGCTGCGTGATGGTCGAGCCGAGCGTCGCCGCGGCACGGGCGCGGACCAACGACGCCCTGGCGCGATTGATGGACGCGGCGCGCGCCGAAGGTCGCCTGCGCGACGACGCCACCGTGGTCGATCTGCGGATCATCTTCGCCGGCGCCCGCGCCGCCGAGAAGGTCGAGCCCGGCGGCTGGCACCGGCTGATCGGACTCGGCATCGACGCGCTGGCCGCCTGAAGCCTGAGTTGCTCCCGGCTCGGCCCTACTCGTTGACGAAGAGGTCGACCTGGAGGTCGGAGCCGTCGCCCTCCTGGTAAGGCGAGAGGTCGGTGATGCCAGCCTCGGCGAGGACCTCGTCGTCGAGGAAGAAGTTGCCGGTCGTCTCCCGCGCCGGGCGCTCGAAGATCGCGTAGGCGGAGTCGGCCATGATCGCCGGAGTCCGCGACTTCTTCATCGCCTCCTCGCCGCCGAGCAGGTTGCGGACGGCGTCGGTGGCGATGATCGTCCGCGGCCAGAGCGAGTTGAAGGCGATCCCATCATCGGCGAACTCGGCCGCCATCCCCAGCGTGCACATGCTCATCCCGTACTTGGCGAGCGTGTAGCCGAGGTGGCCGGCGAACCACTTCGGGTCGAGGTCGAGCGGCGGGCTGAGGGTGAGGACGTGGGGGTTGTCGGCGCCGCGCAGGTGCGGCACGCACTCGCGCGAGAGCAAGAAGGTGCCGCGGGTGTTGATCGTCTGCATCAGGTCGTAGCGCTTCATCTCGAGGTCGGTCGAGCCGGCGAGGTTGATCGCTGAGGCGTTGTTGACGCAGATGTCGATCCCGCCGAACTCCTCGGCCGCCTTGGCGACCGCGGCTTTGACCGACCCCTCGTCGCGGACGTCGCCGACGATCGGCAGCGCCGTGCCGCCGGCCTTCTCGATCGCCTCGGCGGCGGTGTAGATCGTGCCCTCGAGGCGCGGGTCGGGCTCCGCCGTCTTCGCCAGCAGCGCGATCTTGGCGCCGTCCTGGGCCGCCCGCAGGGCGATCGCGAGGCCGATCCCGCGGCTCCCGCCCGACATGATCATCCGCTTTCCCTCTAGTCCCATCGTCTCTCCCCCGTTCGTTTTGAGGAGGACAACCTAGAACAGGTGCTGCAGGCGCCAGCCGAGGCCCGGTTCGCCGAGCGGCTTGGCGGCACGGACGGCGGAGCGGGCGACGCTGGTGCCGTGGATCGTCAGCGTCGCCACCTTCTGACCCTGGTCGAGCGAGCGCCCGCGCGGCAGCGCCTTGACCTTGACCCGCACCGACATCCCCGGCCAGCCGAGCTGGCGCAGCGGCTTGGCGGTGACCGCGGCGACCGTGCCGCCGTCGGCGTTCTTCAGCGCCATCACCTTCGTCCCGGCCGGGATCACGGTCGCGACGTGGACGTTTTCGGCGACCGAGCCGGCCAGCCGATTGGCGCTTTCCAGGGCGGCGGTGATCAGTTCGCCGTCGTGCTGACCGAGCACCGCACCGACCACGGTCAGGGTGCGGCCGCCGACTTCGATCTCCTTCGCGAACAGCAGGCAGCCGCCGGCCGCCGAGTCCGACCCGGTCTTGATCCCGACGTAGCCTTCGTGGCCGACCAGCCCGTTGACGTTGGGGACTTCTCCGGCGACCGGCAGCACCGTCGAGGGCATCGCGACGATTTCGGCGAAGGTCGGGTCGGCCATCGCCAGGCGCGCCAGCTTGATCTGGTCGGCGGCGGTCGAGACCGTCGTCGCTTCGTAGCCGCTGGGGTCGGTGTAGTGGGTCGACTTCATCCCCATTTCGGCCGCGGCTTCGTTCATCTCGGCGACGAAGGCGGGGATGCTGCCGGCTTCGCGTTCGGCCAGCATCGCGGCGACGTTGTTGGCCGAGGGCAGCATCAGCGCCTCGATCGCCTGGCGCTCGGTCAGGGGTCTCCCCCGCCCGCACCACGACCAGCGACTGGTCGAGCGCCAGCCGCCGGTGATAGTCGGCGACATCGGCCGGCGTGACCCGCATCCGGAACCCGTCGTCGCCGGGTTTCAGCGGGTGGGCTTTGAGGACCAGGAACGCGGTCATCACCTTGGCGACGCTGGCGATCGGCACCGGCGTCTCGCCGCCGCTGACGCCGAGGCTGCCGAGCCCCTCGACCGCCACCGCCGCCTCGCCTTCGGCCGGCCAGTTGGGGTGGAAGGGCTTGCCGGGGAGGTGGACGACTTCGCCGACGGTGCGGTGGAGCGTCAGCTTCGGGACCGTCTCGGTCTCGGCGCGGACCAGCGCGGCGACGACCAGGAGCGCCAGGAGGAGCAGCGCGATCAGTAGCGGCAGGAGCCGGCGGCGGCGGCGCATCTGCGCCTGCCGGGGGTCCGGGCGGCGGTAGGCGAGCGGCTCGACGGTGGGCACCTCGCCGACGGTAGCGATTCCGTCAGAGGGCCGACGGAACCGCCGGCGGACTCGCAATCGCGGTCGCAAATAGTGCGCGATCGCTCTGAAAAACGGCTCCCAGGAGCGGGCGGACGCTCGGCGTCCACCCGCCCCACTGGCTTCGGTCGCTTCCGTCTAGCTGGCGTTCTGCTCGGTGCCACGCACTTCGCAGCCCGTGGTCAGGTCGCGGGCATGAACGGAGATCGAGGAGACGTGGGTTCCGATCGAGTAAACGATCTGGGCCTCCAACGAGGTCCCGACGAAGGCGAAATCTTTCTCGCCACTGCCGCCCGCCATTTCCTGCTGGCCGGCGGTCGCCGCGCCGGTGCCGGTGCCGGAGATCCAGCCGATCTGCCCGGTCGACGGGCCGCCGACGTTCTGGAACGCCAACTCGACGTTGCCGCCGTCGTGGCAGACAACCAGCACGCGTTTTCGACGGTGACGCGGCCGAGCCAGGTGTGGTCGGCGCCGGGCCCGAGGATCGTCGCCCCAAACAGGACCCCGTCGGGCGCCAGCACCGCACGCGCTTCGGCGAAGGCGGCGCCCTTGTCGGCCATCGAGCCGGGCAGGCAATGGAGGATGTGGGTGAGCGCGACCGAGTCGAAGGCGCCGAGCTCGAGCTCCCAGGGTGCCAGCGCGTTGGCCTGGTGGACACGCGGCCGGTAGCGCGCCAGGCGCCGCGAGGCGAACCGCAACGAGTTGAGGTTCAGGTCCATCAGCGTCAGCTCGGGCGCGGCGGTCGGGAAGGTGCACTCGTCAAGCACGCGGCCGGAGGCGACGCCGACGTCGAGGTGGCGGGCGCTGACGTTGGCGTCGTAGTGGGCGACCAGGCGCTCCAGCGGGCAGTGCCACAGGACCGGGCTGGTGAACCGGTAGACGATCGCGTCGTAGGCCGGTAGGAACGCCCGCCCGTAGATCGCCTGCCCGCGGAACGTGGAACTCGTTCTTGCGACCTTTGCCACGAAGTCGAGCCTAGATTGGCGACGGGATCGTGTCGACGACGTTGATCACGGAGCGGCCGCCCGCAATGGACACGCCGCCCGTGGGGCGCGTCGCCGGGCGGCGCGCAGCCGCGATTGTTTGGCTGCCCGTCCGCCCGCCGTACCCTTTCCCAATCGCACCGGACGAGGAGAGATCGCCGCGCTCGCCGAAGCGCGTGGCCGTGATCGGCGCCGGCTTCGCCGGGCTGGCGACGGCCGACGCGCTGCGAGCGGGCGGCGCTGAGGTGACGGTCTTCGAGGCGCGCGACCGGGTCGGCGGCCGGGTCTGGTCGGTGCCCTTCGGCGACGGCGCCGTGGTCGAGCGCGGCGGCGAGTTCGTCATGCCCGACTACGAGGTGATGACGAGCCTGGCGCAGCGCTTCGGCATCCCCCTGATCCGCAAGGGCACTCCCTACGGCCGCCGCGTGCCGGTTGGCGCGGAGGCGGTGGCGGAGGCGGGGCTGGCGGAGGCCTTCGAGCGCATCGCGAGCGGCGCCGCACGAGGGACGAGCGGCGCCGGCGGAGCGGACTTGGGCGCCAACGAATCGCGGAGCGTCGCCGACACGGTCGACGCCCTCGGCCTCGAGCCGCGCCTGGCATCCCTGATCAAGACCCGCGTCGCGATCTCCAACGGCCACCCGGCCGAGGACCTTGAAGTCTCGGTGCTGGCCGAGAGCGCCTCGACCTTCGGTGACTTCGACAACTACACGCTGGCGGGCGGCAACATGGCCCTTGCCGACGCCCTTGCGGCCGAGCTCGGCGACGCCGTCCACCTCGCCGCGCCGGTGCGCCGGGTGCGCTGGTCCGCAGATGCGGTCACCGTCTCCACCGACGCCGGCGAGACCGACGCCGACGCCCTCGTCGTCGCCATCCCCACCGCGCCCCTCGCCGCGATCGACTTCGACCCGCCCCTCGCCGGCCCGACCGCCGAGGCCTTGGGCGCGGTCACCTACGGCCAGAACGCAAAGCTCTTCCTGCCCCTCCTATCCCCCGCCCCGCCGAGCGCGATCATGTCCGTCGCCGACCGCTTCTGGTCCTACACCCAGCTCGGCGCCGACGGCGCGTCGGCCCGCTTCCTGGTCGGCTACACCGGCACCGGCGCCGCGGTCGACGCCCTCGCCGGCGGCCCCGAGCGCTGGGTCGCCGCCCTCCTCGCACTGCGCCCCGATCTCGACCTCGATCCCAACCCCGCCAGCGCCCTGCTCTCGACCTGGCACGACGATCCCTGGGTCCGTGGCGCCTACAGCGCCCGCAGCATCGCCTCGCCACTCCGCGACGCCGACCTCACCAAGCCGATCGGCTCGCTGCACTTCGCCGGCGAGCACACCGCCGGCGAGTGGCACGGCCTGATGGAGGGCGCCCTGCGCAGCGGCCTCCGAGCGGCGGCCCAGATCCTCGGCTCAGAGCCCGAGCTCTAATTCGGCGACGCGGAGGGAGGCCGGCGTCGGTACGAGCACGTCCCCGCGGCGCTCCAGCAGCCCGACCTCGGCCAACTCCTCCAGGGCCTTCGTGATCGCGGCGGCCCTCCCGGGAGTGTCCCCGACTCCGGTCATCTCGTCGATGACCTGCGCCTCGGTAAGCAGCTGCGGATGAGACTCAACCAGAGCCGCCAGAATCGCCGATTCGAGGTTTCTCTGCCGCTCTGCCGGCGTAGGGCCGGGCTGCCCGCTCCGCTTGTCTTCCATGGGTTCCTAAGTGCCCGAGCTTGTAGAGACCTTCCCCCTTCTTGATCCAAAGGGGGGGAACGGAACCGAAAGTCGGAAGAAAATCGAGGCTCAGATCGGCTTTCCCACTGATGATTGCAACGAACGCAGCCTATCGTCTATGGCCTTTCGGGACCGCCCAATCGATGCTGCGCGGAGTGCCTTACAAGGATCCGACTTCAGCGCAGATCGGCGACTTCGTTCGCCGGAGACGAGAAAGTCTCGGCTTGACCATCGAAGACCTCGCCGAGGCGGCCGGCCTCGAGAAGAGCTATGTCTCCGGCATCGAACGCAAGCGGCGCAACCCGAGCTGGGAATCGATTCGGAAAATCGCGACCGGACTGAACATGAAAGCCCTCGACCTGGTTAGGCAGGCCGGGGGCGGCGGCCTGGAGCAGGGTGCAAACGAGCTCGAAGAGCCATCAGAACCGTAGCTTGACGACTCCGAAGCATCTCCCGGACCCCCCGACCTCAAGCGAGCTCGGTGCCACGATCCGGCTTCTTCGCGTCGAGCGCACGATGACCGTAGAGAAATTCGCGGCGGCGGCGGGGATCCATTGGACTTATCTGTCAGGCATCGAGCGGGGGGTCCGGAATCCGACCTGGAAGATCCTGACCTCGATCGCACAGGCGTCGGAGGTCAGCACCTCCGACCTCATCCGGCGTGCCGAGGATCTGGCCGAGAATCGGCAGGCCGCCCCCACCCAGCGTTGACCGCGGACGACTCGCCTTCAATGTGACGTCCTAATCTGCGCCGATGCGGACCGCCGTCCTCGCAGACATCCACGGCAACTCGCCGGCCCTGCGCGCCGCCCTCGCCGAGGTCGGCCGCGAGCGCCCGGACGCGATCGTCGTCCTCGGTGACGTGCTCGGCGGGCCCCTCGTCGCCGACTCGCTGGCCGAGCTGCGCGCCCGCCCCGAGCCGGTCCACTTGATCTCCGGCAACGCCGAGCGCGAGGCGATCGCCGCCTTCGACGGCGCGCCGACCGAGGATGACGAGGCGGGACGGGCGGCGGCTTGGAGCGCCCTCGCTCTCGACCACGCCGAGCGCGACACCATCGCTGCCTGGCCGATCACCCTCGACCTCGACGGCGTCCGCTACTGCCACGGCTCGCCGCGGCGCGACGACGAGCTCGTGACCCGAGCCACCCCGCCCGATGCCTTCACCGAGATCCTGGCCGAGGTCGAGGAGCCCCTGGTCGTCGGCGGCCACACCCACCAGCAGTTCATCCGCGACCTCGGCAGCGTGCGCGCCTGGGCCAACGCCGGCAGCATCGGCATGCCCTACGAAGGCCGCCCGGGCGCCTTCTGGATGCTGGTCGACAACGGCGTCCCGGAATTGCGCGAGACCACCTACGACCTCGAGGCCGCGGCGGCCGAGCTGCGCGCCTCGGGCTTCCCCGACGCCGACCTCCAATTGAAGGAGTCGCTGCTCGAGCCGGTCGACCCCGACTGGGTGACGTCGCTCTTCGAGCGCGCTTCCGGCCGCGGCTAGCGACTCCTGTAGTTCGCGATGATCACCCCGGCGGGGGTCGCCACGCTGTCGACGAGCTTCAGCTCGAGCGCGTGGTCGTCGGGCCCGAACAGCCGCCGGCCCGAACCGAGGACCAGCGGGTGGACCATCAGCAGGAACTCGTCGATCAGCCCGTGGGGGAGCAGCGAGCGGATCAGCTCACCGCTGCCCATCACGACGAGGTTGCCGCCCGGCTGCGCCTTCAGATCGGCGACCGCGGCCGGCACGTCGCCGTGCAGGAGCTCGGAGTTGGGCCACTCGAGCACAGTGTCGGGATCGCTCGAGGCGACGTACTTGGTGGCGGCGTTCAATCCCTCCTTGAAGGGTCCGCCCTCGGCGTTCCAATGGCCGAGCATGCCCTCGTAGCTGCGGCGTCCCAACAGCATGCCTCCGCCCGGCTCGCCCATTCGCTTGCCGACCGCATCGACCAGCTGGGACTGGTCGCTCCGCCCCGCCGCCCAACCACCGGCGGTGAAGCCGCCCCGGGTGTCCTCCTCGGGACGGCCGGGACCCTGCATCACACCGTCGAGGGTGACGTGATTGACGACCACGACTCGCATTGCTGACCTCCCTTTCCGATTCGCCACCAAGATTAGGCTGAGAGCATCGACTTCTTCATCTACAGCCGGGCCGCGAGGGACGCTGCCGACCGTGAACCCGATTCCTCGCTGAACGACGAGCACTGGTCATACATGGACCAGTTCGCCGAGGGCATGACCGCGCGCGGCCCGACGCTCGCGGCCGACGGCGATGCGTGGACGGGCAGCCTTCACATCGTCGATCTGCCGGACGACGACGCGGCGGGCGCCTTCGTCGAGCACGAGCCGTACAACCGCGCCGGCCTGTTCGAGGATCACCTCATCCGGCGCTTCGACAACCTCGCCGGCCGCGACATGTGGCAGTTCCCGCGGGAGCCCGAGGACCCGCGGTTCCTCGTGATCGCGCGCCACCGGCCCGAGGCGGGCGGCGACCTGCTGGCCCCCTCCTGGGCCCGTCCCGGCGGCCTGCCGAGCGAGCGGCTGATCTTCCACGGCGAGCTGCACCCGCTCGGAGTGTCCGGGCCCGGCGGTGTCGCGTTCGCAATCCAGGCGCCGACCCGAGCGAGCGTCGATGCTCTCCTCACCGGCGACCCAACCGGGGTCGATCGCGTCGACATCGAGGTCCACGCGTGGGAATTCGGCGGACGGCGCTGAGGAGTGGCGAGATCGCCTAGGCCAGCGCGCCAAGCGCTACTGAGCGCCGCGCG
This sequence comes from Pseudisothecium myosuroides, assembly GCA_951799445.1. Taxonomy (NCBI): domain Eukaryota; kingdom Viridiplantae; phylum Streptophyta; class Bryopsida; order Hypnales; family Lembophyllaceae; genus Pseudisothecium; species Pseudisothecium myosuroides. The sequence continues at coordinate 8,358 of CATOGU010000058.1, read as the reverse complement.
GGTCGACCCCGTCGAGCGTCCAGTGGAAGACCACCGTGCAAAACCAGGAGCCGTTCTCCTCGGGCACGAGATTGAAGCGGCTGATCTCGTGCTGGCCGCCCTCGTGATCGCCGTAGAGGAGGTCGACCGAGAAGGGCTCGCGGTCGACGATCGTCCGCGCCAGCGCCTGCCGCAGCTCGTCGCCCGAGTCGCGAAACGCCGCCTGCCAATAGCCGATGTCGCTGGCGGCGATGTAGAGGTCGCGCTGCTGGTCGCGGAACTTCTCGGGCGCGCGGTAGCGGCGTTCGGTGCGGTCGTGCAATCCGTGCTCGCGGCGGTAGGCGCTCTCCTCGAGCGGGTTGCGGGTCAGCACGTCATAGCGCTGCAGGACGGCCAGCCCGGCACCGACGTTCCGCAGCGGGATCGCCAGGTAGACGACGTCGTCGGTGGCTTCCACCACCGCGTAGCCCGAGCGCGCGTGGAAGGTCCGGCCGTCGCCGAAGATCACGTCCTGGTCGGGATCCTCCGGCCGCGCCGGGGTCAGTACCGGCCGCAGGCCGAGCAGCAGGGCACGCTCCGAGATGCGCGCCGAGCGGTTCGCCGAGCGGGTGGCGCCGAAGGTGGCGACGCCGAGGAGGAGGGTTCCGGCCGCGGTCCCGAGCTCGGCGATCGTCGCGATATCCACGCCCGAAGGATGACGGTCGCCGCGGCGCGCGGCAACCAGCGGGGACTGGTGCGCGTCAGCCGTGCGAGGTCAGCTTCAGCGCCACCTTGACCAGCCGGCTGCTGGGGCTACCCGCCGGAGGCGTGAAGGTCACCTTCGCCGCGACCCTCGCGGTCCCGACCCGCTTCAGCTTCCTGGCGGTCGCCTTCGTCGGCCGGACCAGGAGAGCGACCGGGCCGGCGGCTTTCGCCGTCTTGTGCAGGTGCTTGATCCCGGTCCCGGAGAGGACGACCTGGCCCGGGCCGGGTACGGCCAGCGTCAGGGTTGCGGTCCCGGCTTTGGCGTTGAGCTTGAGCTTCGGCACCGGCAGGGTCTTGAGGGGAGCGGGGGCCGGAGCCGGGGACGGCCCGGGCCCCGAGCCGGGACCGGGCGGCGGTGGCGGTCCGGGCGGCGCCGACGGGCCGGCCGAGTTGACAGCGAGCCAGCCGTTGCCGACGTGGTTGACCAGATGCCGGTTGACGCTCGATCCAGATCCCGCGATGACCGCGTGCGCGAGCGAGGTACCGAACCCTTCTTCGAAATCGAACCAGTAGAGGTCCGATCCTTCGATCGCGAGCCCGCTGGCGGCGTCGGCGCTCACGCCCGGAATCTCGTCCAGAGTGGCCGTTCCGCCGAATCCGGCGTGGGCGATATTCCCGGCGAAGGTGCTGTCGAACGCCGGGTCCATGGTCCAGAAGATCCCCGCCGCGTCGACCGCGATCGCCCTCGGCCCGAGTGCTTCGGGCACTTCGAAAACGATGTACTGCGGTTCGACGACCTTGGAGCTGAGGTTGGCGCGCCCGATTTCATCCCCGAAGCCGCCTTCGTAGTTCGTCCAGTAGACGAATCCGCCGTAGATCGCGATGCCGCCGAACTGCGGGGTGCCGAAGATTTCGAGGAATTCGGGTTCGCGATCGCTGCCGTCGAGCTTGGCGCGCCCGATCCCGCTGCTGCCCAGCCAGTAGATGTGTTCGCTGTCGACGGCCCCGATGCCTTCGCCGCTCTGGCCGAGGAACCCTTCCGGCAGCAGAGTCGCTTCGCCGCCGTCGAGGTTCGTGCGGGCGACGTCGAGGATGCCTCCCATCTGGCTTTCGTGGTCGGTCGTGTAGTAGAGGTGAGTTGAATCGACGGCAAGAGGAGCGGCGCTTTCGGCACCGGTGATGAAGCTCTGGTTGGCGTTGGCGCCGTCGTTGTCGGCGCGGCCGATCGAGCCTCCCCCGTTCGTGTTCCAGAAAACGTAGGCGCCGGCGCTCGCCGGCAGGAGGAGCAGGGCGAGCAGCGCCAGGCCGGCGATCGGCAGGCTCCTGATGATCGACCTGTGATCCGACACGGTCAGTTCTCCTTCAGTTTCAATTTGACGACGCGACTGCTCGCGGCGCCGCCGGTGGGAGTGAAGGCGATCGTCGCCGAGACCTTGGCGGTCCCGGCCCGCTTCAACTTCTTGGCGGTCGCCTTCGTCGGCCGGACCAGGAGAGCGACCGGGCCGGCGGCCTTCGCGGTCTTGTGCAGGTGCTTGATCCCGGACCCGGAGAGGACGACCTGGCCCGGGCCAGGTACGGCCAGCGTCAGGGTTGCGGTCCCGGCTTTGGCGTTGAGCTTGAGCTTCGGCACCGGCAGGGTCTTGAGCGGAGCGGGGGCCGGAGTCGGGGACGGCCCGGGTCCCGCGCCGGGACCGGGCGGCGGGGGCGGACCGGGTGGAGAGGGCGAGCTCACCGAGTTCACGGCCAGCCCCGAGATCCCCGCTTCGAAGCCGCCGATGAACCGGTTGTCGATGACCGAGGCCGAGCCGCCGTCCTCGAGGTGCGCGTGGCCGATCCCCTGATCGGAGGCCCAGTAGAGCTCGGAGCCGTCGATCGCCATCGGGCCGCCGAAGGCCTCGGTGCCGCCGATGAAGTCGCTCTCGACGGCGCCGCCGAGGAGGTTGGCGTGGCCGATCTCGCCATTGGCGCCAACGTAGTCCCAGAAGACGCCGTAGGAGTCGGCGGCGATCCCGATCGGTCCTTCGATTTCGGGAGCCGAGCATTCGGGGACCCATTCCGGTTCGACCACCTTGGTCGTCAGGTTCGCGCGGCCGATGCTGCAGCCCGTCCCGATCACCTCGATCGGCCAGTAGAGGAAGCCTTCGTAGATGGTGAAACGCAGGCCGAGGCCGTCGAGGCCGGTGAGGTAGGCCGGTTCGGGATCGCTGAAGTCCAGCTTCGCGCGGCCTACCCCCTGGGGGTCCAGCCAGTAGACGTGTTCGGCGTCGACGGCCTGGATGCCCCCTTCGTTGCCCAGCTTCACTTTTTCGATCCGTTCGCCGCCATCGAGGTTGGTGCGAACGTCGACCGGGTCGCCCCCACCTTCGCCCCCGCCACCGAGGGCCAAGGAGGTGAAGTAGATGTGCCCGGCGTCGGCCGCGACCGCTTCGAAGGAGCCGTCGACCAGCGCCCGGTTGACATTGCTGGCGTCGGCGTTCGCCCGTCCGACCTTGTCCGATTCGGCGCCGCCGCTTTCGCGAGTGGTCCAGAAGACGTAGGCGCCGGCGCTCGGCGGCACCGCCATGCAGGCGAGCGCGAGCGCACAGGGGAGCAGGTAGCGGACGAGCCTCACGCGGCGAACCTAGCCGCAAATCGGCGTCCCTCCCAGTGGGCGAACGCCCTACGCCGGCCGCCGGCCGGACCGCCAGAACTAACGCTCGAGTGCGTCCCTGACCGCCGCGGTCGCCGCGACCCGATTGTGGACATCGAGCTTGGCGTAGATGCGCTCGACGTAGCGGCCGACGGTGTTGGGACTGAGGTCGAGCTCGACCGCGATCGAGGCGTTGATATGACCCTGGGCGAGCAGCGCCAGCACCTCCGCCTCGCGCCGGCTGATCGGCAGCAGCCGGGCCAGCCGCGCGGGGTCGGGCGGTTCGTCGCGGCGCTCGGAGATCAGGATCGCGTCCTCCCCGGAGCCGGCAACGAGCCGCAGCCGAAGGCGGCGATCGCCGCAATCGCGATCGAGCCGGGGAGGGTCGGGTGAGCCGCGATGCCGGCGGCGCCAGGTCTCGACCTCTCCCGGCAGCGCCGCGGCGCCGGGCCGGTCGTCGAACCAGTCCCGCAGGACCGCCCGCGCCGCCGGCCCCGCGGTGAGCACCCTGCCCTGCGGATCGACGACGACGACGGCATCCCCACGGCTCTCGATCCCGCGCTCGAGCAGATCGAGCCGGCTGTCGCGCGCGGCTTCCCGCTCGATCCGCGCATAGGCGCCGCGCAGGTGCGGGTTGATGACGTCGAGAAACGCCCGGTCGCGCTCGCTGAAGTCGCGATTCGTCCGCCCCAGCGCCGCGCAGGCCTGGACCCTCGGCCCAAAGCGAATCTGCGTGGCGATCTCCCAGCCGATCCCGAGCCGGCCGCCATAGCAATCGCCGAACAGCTCCGTACGTCGCCACTGCCGATCGCTCAGAAAGTCCGAGATCTTCAGCGCCCCCAACGCCGGCGCCGCGAAATGCCGGGACACCACAGGGTGCTGATGCCACAGACGCATGAAGGCGGCCTGCGTCTCCGCGTCGAACGACCCCACCGGTCCTTCCTCCGCACTCAGCACAGCCCCGGCATCTCCATCTCCAGCGAGGTGGACTTCGCCGATCAGCACCGTGTCGCATCCCAGCAACTCGGGAAGCTGCTGCAGCTGCTGGGTCATCTCGCCGGGCCGATGGCAGGCGGCAAGATCACCGGCCAGGCCGAGCGCGTCGCGAAGCTGCGAGGCGGTCAACTCGGCGACGGAATCAGGCATCCCCTAAGGATGGCGGGTTTTGACCGATCGACCAGAAGTCAGTCGGTCGATTCAGCTCGTCGGCGATCCCAGGAGCCCGTGCGCCCGCAATGCGAATGCGCCCGACTGGATTCGAACCAGTGACCTTCGGTTTCGTAGACCGACGCTCTATCCAGCTGAGCTACGGGCGCATGCCCTGCGAAGTGGCGACGCCGCGGGGGCGCTGCAGGGGCCGCGGGATTCTAGAGGAAGGGTGGTTAGGGGCGGCGGATCGTCGCGGCCCAGCGGCCGGCGTTGGCGGCGACGTCGACCTCGATGCCGAAGCAGTCGGAGACGGTGGCGCCGGTGAGGGTGGTGGCGATCGGGCCGCGGGCGACGACGGCGCCGTCGCGGAGGAGGAGGGCGTGGGTGGTGGTCGAAGGGATCTCCTCGAGGTGGTGGGTGACGATGACGGAGGGGAGGTCGGCGTTGGTCTCGGCCATCGCGTCGAGGGAGGCGATGAGGCGCTCTCGGGAGGGGAGGTCGAGGCCGGTGGTGGGCTCATCGAGGAGGAGAAGGTGGGGGTCGTCCATTAAGGCGCGGGCGAGGAGGAGGCGCTGGCGCTCACCCTGGGAGCAGTCCTCGAAGCGGCGCTCGGCGATTGGGGAGATGCCGATGTCGGCCATGAGGCGGGTGGCGCGGGCGCGGTGAGAGGGGTCGATGCGGTCGGGCTGGAAGGCGATCGTGCCGAAGGCGCCGGTGAGGACGACCTCGAAGCCGGTGAGGCGGCCGCGGATGCGGCGGGCCAGACCCGGCTCGACGGTGCCGATGCGCTCACGCAGGGTGCGCATGTCGACCGCGCCGAGGGTGGCGCCGAGGACCTCGACGGTGCCGGCAGAGGGATGGGAGAAGGCAGCGGCGAGGTTGAGGAGGGTCGTCTTGCCCGCCCGTTGGGGCCGAGGAGGACCCAGTGCTTCGCCGTCGGCGACGGTCCAGTCGACGCTGTCGAGGAGGACGGCGCGGCGCTGCTCGAGGGCGACCCAGCGCCACACGGTCACGTCCGTCATGCGGATCGCGGGCAGCGGAGGCTCCTCAGGGATCAGGCGGCCGGGTCTTTGAGGCGGACGTGCCAGTGGACGGTCGCGGAGGCGACCTGCTGGCCGTCGGCGTCGCTGAGAACGACCTGACAGGGGAACTCGACGCGGCCGTCGGCATCGAGGGTGGCGAGCGCTTTGGCGGCGTCGATGCCGAGCTCGGCGCGCGCCTCGATCGGGCCCTTGGCGACCTTTTCGTAGGCGATCTCGGCGGCCTTGGCGAGCGGGACGACGTCGCCCATTCGGGCCGCGAAGGCACCGACGAAGGCCGCCCCCGAGGCGGTCTCGGCGGCGGTGAAGAGGGCGCCGGCATGCTGGCTGCCGACGTGGTTGTGGAGGTCGGCGCGGTCGGGCAGCAGGACGGTCGCCTCGCCGGCCGACATCTCCGTCACTTCGAGGCCGAGGTGCCCGACGAAGGGCACCGCGACGGCCATTCCCTTGGCGATTGCGTCGAAGTCGACGTCCATCGGCGCAGCCTACCGGCCCTCAGCGGCCGTTGAACTCGGCGTGGCCCGGGCCGCCGTGCTCGAGGAAGGTCTTGACCGCGCCCTTGAGGTCCTCGGTCTCGAAGAGTTCGGCGGCGTCGATCCGCACCGCCTCGTCGGCGGCCGGGATCCCGCCTTCGCGGAAGCGGCGGAGGATGAGCTTGGTCATCGCGTGGGCCTTGGTCGGACCGGCGGCGAGCTCCTCGGCAAGCGCCCGCGCCCGCGCCTCGAACTCCTCGGCCGGGAAGATCTCGTTGACGACGCCCCAGCGCTCGAGCGTCTCGGCGTCGAAGACCCCGCCGCTCATCACGAACTGGCGCGCCCGGCCCGAGCCGGCGCGCTCGGCGAAGCGCTGGGTCCCGCCCATCGACGGGGTCAGGCCGACGACTTTCTCGACCAGGCCGAACTTGGCCTTCGGCGAGGCGACGATCAGATCGCAGGCCAGCGAGATCTCGAAGGCGGCGGTGAGGGTCAGCGCGTGGGCGGCGAAGACGATCGGGGCCGGCAGCTCCTCGAGCCGCTCGATCGTCCGCAGCAGTTCGTCCCACAGCAGGCTCCCCTGCGCCTGCGAGAGGCCGGCGAAGACGTTGACGTCGACCCCGCCGGAGACGGCGCGGCCCTCGGCCCTTATGAGGAGCGCCCGCGGCGGGTTCTCGGTGAGGTCGACGGTGGCGGCGCCGACCGCGTCCATCATCGCCCGGTCGAAGAGGTTCAGCGGCGGGCTGTCGAGGGTGAGGACGGCGAGGCCGGACGGCTCGCGCTCGAGCCGCACCGGGCTCGCCGGGGTGCCACCGTCGCCGTCGCCCGGGGCCCCCGCCGCGCCGCCGGACTCAGGGCACACGGTGCACCTCGAAGAGGTTCGTCCCCAGCCCTTGGTCGCGCACCGAGGCGGTGATCGCGATCAGGTCGCCGGACCCCGCGACGCCATGCTCGGCGGCCATCGAGGCGCAGCTGTCGAGCAGGCCGCCGCGAACCTCGGTGTCGGACTCGCTCAGCACCGCGGTGACGCCGAAGAGGAGCGCCAACCGCCGCACCGTTTTCGATCCGCGGCGAGATCGCCAGCACCGGCACGTTGGGCCGGTGGGCGGCGATGATCCGCGCCGTGCGGCCGCTCGTCGTCGGCACCACCAGCGCTTTCAGACCCAGCCGATAGACCGCAGCGACGGCGCTCTGGGCGACCGAGTCGGCGACTTCCTGGGTCGCCTGGTCGGTGCGCGAGAACAGCCACTCGCCATAAGGGAGGTCGGGCTCGGTGGCGCGGGCGATCTGGTCCATGACTCGCACTGCCTCGACCGGGTGCTCGCCGACCGCGGTCTCCTCGGAGAGCATTACCGCGTCGGTGCCGTCGTAGATCGCGTTGGCGACATCGGTCACCTCGGCCCGGGTCGGGCGCCGCGCGGTCACCATCGAGGCCAGCATCTGGGTCGCCGTGATGACCGGCTTGGAGTGGCGGCCGGCGAGCCGGATCAGCCGCTTCTGCTCGACCGGCACCTGGGCCAGCGGCACTTCGATGCCGAGGTCTCCGCGGGCGACCATGATGCCGCCGTTGACCGCGTCGACGATCTCGGCGGCGTTGACGGCCGCCTGGGCGCGCTCGATCTTGGCGATCAGCGGGATGTCGGAGCCGAGGCTTTCGAGCCGGTTGACGACCGGGGTCAGGTCGGAGGCGGTGGAGACGAAGGAGACGGCGAGCAGGTCGATCCCCTCCTTGACGGCGAAGTCGACCCAGCCGAGGTCAGACTCGGTTGCCGCCGGCAGTTCGGCGCCGCCGGGGATGTTCATCCCCTTATGTGAGGAGAGGGTGCCACCGACCTCGACTTCGGCGCCGACGCCGCCGTCGACCGGGTCGCCGACCCGCAGGCGGATCGCGCCGTCGGCGAGGTAGACGAGCTGGTTCTCCTGGAGGTCGGTGACGCCGGGCCAGGAGACCGGGATCGTCTCCTGGTCCCCCTCGACGTCGCGCGGGGTCAGGGTCACGTGCATGCCGGTCTCGAGCTCGGCGTAGTCGTCGCGGAGCTCGCCGATCCGCAGCTTCGGGCCGGGCAGGTCGCCGAGGATCGCGACCTCGCGGCCGACCGTCTCGGCTGCCTGGCGGATCGTCGCGACGGTCTGCGCCTGTTTGTCGGGGCCGGCGTGGGAGAAGTTCAGGCGGAAGACGTCGGCGCCGGCCGACACGAGCTGCTCGAGCACGCCGAGGTCCCAGCTCGCCGGTCCGACCGTGGCGATGATCTTGGTGCGCCGCGCGAGGTGGGCGCTGGGCTTTGCGTGGGGATAGTCGAGCACCTGAATGAATCTAGAGAACCGCGCCGCCGTCGGAGTGAATGGTGTGTGCACGCCGTGCGAGATGCGTCACGTTCTGCATGACAGTTGCATGGATCCGTGT